>JAABLK010000672.1:0-19712 GCA_012295415.1 Phytophthora chlamydospora | reverse complement strand
TTTTCCTCCGCGTGAACGAGAGGCGGCTACCGCATCCGGGCGGACATTCGCCGAGCATCGGCTGATGAGGTTGCGACAAGAACTCTGTTTGGACGGAAGTGTATCTGCAACGAAATTCCAACAGGATCAAGCTCCGTTCTCAATTGATCATAAACTTCGGTTGGGAGTACATGTAGGTGAGCTGTATGTCTCACTCTTTCTGCTACGGAAATCTACCTACTTTGGCTTGTTGCACGAGATTCTCTACATAGATTCAACATCTTTACTTGTCGGTACTTGGTTGTCAGAATCGGCTACGGCTTGTTGAGACCTGCCAGCGGCGTCAGCGAGTGGCGACGGAAAGATGCACGTCTTCGAAACGGTTGTGGCTTTGGCTGTCGCGGCACAGACGTACCTTCGCTTTGGTTGCCGTCCTCAGGCTCAGCAGGAGCAGGTCGATGCAATTTTTGCAGCTGCGGTTGCTGGCTGTTCTTAAAGGCCGCAGTCGACTTGTACGGAGACTGTGGGTCAAAGTGCCCACCTCTTGGGCTCCAGACACGTGGGCCCAGCGGGATTGTTTTGTCGAGACTGGGAACGGGGCTATCGTTCAGAAGCTGGTTGCTGCTTGAGCTGGACGTGTCAGGGGTCTCGGTACCATGCCGACGAGGGGATCCGATGCGTGCGTCCGCGTTCGACGGCGAAAAACTGGACGACGTATTGGACGGCGGCGGCGACAACGATTCATACATCGAGTTGGCGCTGCTGTTGCTGTTGCGAGTGGGCTCGAACATCAGCGTCGTGTCTTCCCGCGAGCGACGCAGGAGTTCGGCCGAGCCATACATTTCTGGAGTCGTGTACGACGTGACCGTGTCTTCTGTATCTTCTTCTTCCTCGTACCCCAGGAAGTCGCAGAGGTCAACAGAACACGCAGAGCCCGACGAGAGCTGAAAAAGTGAACACACACAGGTTAAAACCTACCATCATAGTGAGCGTGCAGGGACAAGATGGACGTACCGAGCTGATACCGCGGCGGTGGCAAGCAATGACCGTGGTTGCCGTGGAAGCGACGCTTTCATCCGAGGTGCGCAGCTCGTTTTCCTTCACAAGAACGCTGTTTCGTGCCCCCGTCGTTCTTGGACTCAGCACCAACGCAGTGGTCTTACGCCGCCCCTTCCTATCAGGAAGCTTTGACTGGTCGGGTCTCTCTTCGAAGCTGTTGAGACGAGCCCGCGACGCTCGAATTGCTGCTGTAAGTCGAGGACTTGGCTTCAACGTCCGCTGCTCACTCAGACCAAGTGACAGCGTGCGCAGGAGCACCGGAGCCCGAGCCGGGAAAAACGCCAGCTCGTCGGGGTTGATATCAGCTTTCTTCTCACTCTTGATAGGCGACAGCGGTGGCGTCGGCGTGGAGGACCCAGAACGGTGCTTCGAGTCGCTGGACGAGACTGGCATCAGGTTCTGCTTCATCCATTCCTCTTGCTGCTGCTTGAGGAGCTGTTCCTCCTCGAATTTGTGCTGCAGGATGGTCTGCAACGACTCCTGCTGCTTCAAAATGTCTCTTTGTGCCACAGGCGACGCAGGTGCTTGGAATTCCAGCACTTTCGGGAGCACACGAGGCACATTGGCTTTCCCAGCGCTCGCTGGTGCAGCCGCAGCCATCTTCTTGGACACGAGGATGCGGAGGTCATCACGTCGTGAGGAAGGTCGTGCGCCTACACTGAACGGTGGTGGCGGCACTCCAGCTATCAAGCCTGAAGCAGGATGAGGCGCACTACTGGGCGGTTGCTGGAAGATGTTACTATGCCGCTGTCTCGCCGCCAATGAGGACGGCGACACCGACGGGGAACTCGAGTACTCCAAAGGTGGTGGACGAACTGCCTTCTCGGCAGTAGCAAAGGGTCTTGTCTCTGGATTCGGTTGCGAATGCGGCGCCGTTGCCACTTCTCCCTGAACAAACCGCGTACGTGATCGGTGGAACGAGTGCAGGTGCGCGTGCTGCTCCAGCGGAGGGGACGGCGATCTTCTCGCCATGAGCGTCGCAGTGGCAATGGAGTTCCTCTTCCGTCTCCACCGCGTTCCAGGTACTGGCGACGCCGAATATTCCGGCGGAGTGGCCATGGGTTCCGCCACAGCTTCAAAGCCAAGTCCCGACGTGTCAATCTTTGGCAGTCTTTGCTTGGCCTGTTGAGCCTTGGAAACCGACGCGGCACCCCACGGAGTGGAAGCCCTTCTTCTGGCTAACCGTGCCGCACTGCGAACACTCAGTTCGCTTTCTTGGTTAGACACTTGATGTTTCTCTTCCACTTCGTCGTTTTCCGGCTCTTCATTTCTCTTGCCATTTTCAAAACCCAACTCGATTTCCGTCTGGCCAAGTCTCAATTTGTCACCAGGTTTAACAACCACCGCGTCATGATGGACTTGTCGCTGCCCATTAAGCACTGATCCTTGCTCACTGTGGTCACTGTAGACCCACACCCCGAGGCCGGGAGTACGTTCCAGCGTCCCGTGGGCCGCGTCCACGTGCGGGTCACCCCGTAACTGCATGGAGGCCTGCGGACCCGATCCAAACACGATTCCGGGGGATAATGGCACTGCCACTTGTCGATCTTCGGCCTTGTCGTCGTTGTTCTCGCTGGGGCGATGCACCCGCAGCATGATCTTGGGCGGCGTCGGCGCCATGAGCAGTGGGAGGCGAAGGCGGTTGAAGCGAATGCCACAACGGCCCGACGAGTCGGCGGCGACAGCCTTTGCCAGCAGCTCTTTTCGAAGTGAAGTGACCTTTGGAACTCACTTGGTGTTTGTAAGCATGTGGTGGAAATGATGGCGCCATTTGTGTCAACGGCAAGTTTTGGAACTTGCCACTGCTTGTGTTGGTGCGAAAAACCGCTGGCCATTTATCACCTTCGTGGCAAGGTTAGCCTTGTTGCTGGGCGTTCGAACCTGAATGGAGTGAGCATTTTCCACTCTTGCCGAGAACCAGGATATGAGGTGAAAGTGGATGCAAGGGGGCGACAGCACTGCCAGCCTCTGCGTCGAGTAAGCACGACATGGTCCTGTGCCTTGAAACGTTGGCAAATTGCCGGTGGCAAGCAAAGGTGGAATGCAAGCCCAGCAATGATGCCCAGGTTTCGCTGCTTACAGTACCAGGTAAGCTTACACTGCGAATTGTTGTCAGCCGGTGGATTTCTTTCGCGTGCCTGCGGAATCTGTACTGCTCGCGCGTCGAATTCACCCACGTCCGCCAGGGTCCCGGCATATCGTGGCGACACGAAAGTGAGTGTCAATGCTGCAGACGGCAAAAGGCCCCGCAACGAGTTGCCAATGCAGCATTGCTTGTCAATGCTGGAGAATTGGCGGTGCACTGTCTTTCTTCTTGAAGCGGCAACAGCGTCGCGGAACCAGACCGCGACCAAGCGGACTGGGCATTGCACACCCCGCAGTCTCGGCAATCCTAAAGCCGACTAAAACAATGTTGGCCCCGCACCACGGCCGACTCGAATCTACCGAGGCGATGGGCTTTCAGCTCCCTCGCCTATGCCGGCATGCTGCAGTGTCCAGCCTTTCGGCTTTGGTGGCGTCGTGGCGCTTCCTTGGCGAGTCGGAGCGATCGTCAAAGCATCGGGTGCTCCACAATCGGCGGCCCCTCGGGAGTCGGCACCGACCGCCGTTGTGCCAGTCTCTGCTCGTGCATAGACGTCCGGAAGGAGGGCGGATCGGATGGGGAGCTCGGTCTTTTACGCGTTTGTGCTCGAGCTCGGGCGATCCCAGCTGGTGCGGCGGACTTCCGCGTCGGCATTGCACAGTTCGCCCCCCCTGGTCAGTCTTTTTCGTCACCAGCTCAAGCACAACCGCTTCTCGCTTCACCGAGAAGCTGCTGGTGGACGGAGGAGCTACCGGTACGAAAAGCAGCTCGAGAGGAGCTGTGTTCGATCAGCTACAGCAGGCCAGGAGCGACGGACCCTTTGGGCATATCGGAGACCTTCCCAATGGCGAGCAGATGGAGAGGTCGCATGTTCGCGGCGTTATTGACGGCGACGCAGGTGGCGACGGCCTCGAGCTCAGCCATTTCGTACTCGGCGTTGGCGGCCGAGAGCGCGTCCGACACCTCGGCCAGTAGCGGATCAGGGAGTTTGTCGGCGCTCAAGACCCAGCGGCAGGAGTGCCTCAAGTCCCCACCGACACAGATCACTTTGACCCAGAGCGCGTCGTCGTCCAATGCGGCGTACGTGATCTACAAGGACTGCGCCATCCTGACCATCCGCGCCGACAGCCAGAGCGACGGCACCAAGTCCATGGACGCCTCCGGACAGCGCATCGAGGTGGTCGAGAGCTTCCCGGAGGTCGACTCACTGTAGGAACTTCTTGCTGCTCAGTATGGTGCAAACCTGTTGCTAACCTAGGCTTTGGACTGCTGCGTGAACAGGGACTTGTCAGGCAACAGCATCTCCGTGATCCAGGAGGTGGAGAGCTCGACGATCTCGACACTGTACGTGGTAACTTCTGTTGTTTGCCTTGGTTACCAGGGGCTAATCGTTGTGGTGTTTGTGCAGGGATTTGTCGGACAACGGCATCAAGGACATGGCCAACATCTCGCTCCCCAGTAGCGTCGTCGTCTTGTAAGGCTTTGGTTTTGGCTGTGCTGTCTTCGACGTGTTGAGTCTGACGCTGTTCGCCTTTGAATGCTCAGGAATATTGACGACAACAAGCTCTCGTCGTTGGCGGAAGGCGACCTTGGAGACAGCGTCACGTCGCTTTCGATCCGGAACAACAGCATCTCGTCCCTGCAGAGCTTTGTCCTGACTGACCAGGCGCAGTCCCTCGATCTGAGTGACAACTCGATCCCGCAGCTCACGAGCTGGCAAATGCCCGACAACTTGCAGTCTTTCAGATGCGAGGACTGTGGCATCAAGTCCGTCTCGGGCGTGGTTTTCCCCACAGACATGTCGCTCTCGACCTTCGATCTCACAGGTAGCAACGTGGAGGTGTTCGAGGTCGCCAACTCCAGCGTCGCCGTGCTTGAGTCTGTGGACGACCTCGTGGTCACGACTGTAGGGGGCAACTGCAGTGACAGCCACGCCAACTTGGTTGTAGCCCGTTCCATGAGTCTCTGCGTCCTGTCGGACGTCTACTTCGACGCCAAGTACCTTGCAGACGGCTCGGCTTCCAGCGAACAAGACGACGGGAATCCTGCTGCAGGAGGTGAAGGTGGCAGTGGCGGAGGCGGTCTCAGCAACTGGATGATGCTGGCGATGATTTGCCTCGGAGCGATGCTGGCCTGCATCCTTGGCGGCGTCGTGTTCGTCATCTACCGCCGCCGCCAAAAGGTTCGCGACGAAGAGCTCAAGGAAGCCGAGAACCTGGAGTTTGACCCCGATGCCTCGTCCTCCTCCAAGGCGACCAAGTACATGCCCGGGCACTTGACAGGGATGTCACGAACGGGCCGCACGGACTCGGTCCCCGAAGGAAACCTGAGCGACTCGAACGCCAACCTCGTGCTGAACGACATTCGCACGGACGACGACATCCTGCAGTTCCGGTTGCTGCAGGAAGAAGTGGTGCGCGGCAAGCTGCTGGCCAAGGGCGGCTACGGCGCCGTGTACGTGGCCACGTTCCAGAATGAGAAGGTGGTGACCAAGCAACTGCTGCCGGAGCGCGCGCGGGACAAGCGCTGGCTCGTGGGCTTCATGGAGGAGATCCGCATTTGCTCGACACTAGATCACCCCAAAATAGTGACCTTCATCGGGGTCACGTGGAGCTCGCTGCTCGACATCAGCATGGTGATGGAGTACATGCCTCGCGGCGACCTGAGCACGTTGCTGCAGAAGCAGCTACAGCGCGAGACGAAGGACGAGCTGGCTCGGGATGGCTACAGCTGGTTCCACTCGGTCGGAGAGGGTGACACGTTGAAGTGCAAGTCTCTCATCGCGCTGGACGTCGCGGAAGCGCTGGTCTATCTGCACTCGTTCGAGAGCCCCATCATCCACCGCGACTTGAAGCCCAAGAACGTGCTGCTGAGTGACTCCTGGGAGGCCAAACTCACCGACTTTGGCATCAGCCGCGAGCTGGATGAAGACCAGACCATGACGGCGGAGATCGGCACGGTGTCCTGGATCGCGCCCGAGGTGCTGCGAGGCGAGCATTACTCCGAGAAGGCCGACGTGTACTCGTTCGGCGTCATCTTGACTGAGCTCGACACCTGCCGTCGTCCGTATTCACAGGGCATTCCGGGCGAGAGCAACCGCGGCAACAAGACGTCGAACACTCGCATCGCAGTGCTGGTCAGTGCCGGGACGCTGAAGCCTGAGGTGCACAGCGATTGCCCACGCAGTGTGCGCAACCTGGTGGACAAGTGCCTGGCGTACGACCCGGAGGAGCGTCCGTCGGCGCTGCAAATTCACTACGAACTGCGCAACTTGGAGCTTGGCGAGGAGGAGCTGCTGGCGTCGGCTCGACGCATGACGCGGACACAGTCCAAGGCGGGCAGCATGGGAGCCAGTCATTCAGGCCACCGGCCATTCCGTCCTTCATCGTGAGCCTTGGAGCTTGAGGACGGAGCGAGCAGCTACGTGTAGAGCGAGAACTGCCTCGCCGTCGGTATCTAGTGCGTGCGGCGCCTTGTGCCTTTGAAGTTATTTAATGAAGGGGTTTTTGTGTTGATCTTGCTCTGAGTCCTGCGATCACGAGAGAGGGGGGGGGAGGCTGAAGGTCGTTTGAACACTGCATGAGTCAAGGTTTGCGACCGTCTTGGGACAAATCGTTGCATTGCTCGTTGTGTGCTTCTCACAAACCGTGTGAAGCAAAAGCGCGTTGCGTTGCGTTGGCGCCAATACTTGCCTGAACTAACGCTGCAAGTTGCGACGGGCGTCTGGAAACCCCGCGCGTTGCGGCGCTCCTTCTGGTTGTTAGAAAGCCACCGTTTCGCTGTTGGAAGGTGTCGGTCGACCTGCTGGCCGATGTAACAATCCGCAGATCGCATAGACTTGTCCAGGAGAAGGTTTTCAGATGGGGAGTGGACTGTGCCTTGATGCCGTGCATCAAAAACCGAGCAGGGCGTGGGGCTCGCAGTAGCTCAGATTGATTCGTACAAGCCACGACGTCGCCCGGACAACGGGGTGACACGACGTACCAATGAGACGCTCAAGCCTACGCCAACGCGGACTGGCGGCGCTTCTCGTGCTCTCGACGGCTCTGGTTTGTCCAGGACATGCTCGAGTGTTCCACACGAACGCGTGCGTGAAACCAGCGCCGACACTCACCACGCTGCGACGCAGCGAAGACACCGCAGCGAATGCCGAAGTCGTCTTCCAGAACTGCACAGTCGCCAAGATCAGCTCCACGTCGAGCAACGGAACGACCTCGATCGATGCCAGCAACTTGGGCATCCAAGCGGTCTCGAGCTTCCCGGACGTGACAACCGTGGTGCTATCAGGTAACCAGGTCACCACAATCTACGAAGACGCCGATGCCACCGTCAAGACGCTGTAAGTGATACTCCCCGTTTTGCTGTCCGCATGACTCTAACGTTGGCTTTCAACAGGGACTTATCGGCGAATGGTCTTAGCAGCTTGGACGCGTTGACGATCCCCAGCACGGTGACCAGGCTGTACGAAGGCATCAATTGCTTCTTGGAGTTGTGTAAGCTTTACTAACATTGTGTCTTCCCACAGGGTGTTAGACGGCAACTCCATTAGGAGTCTGGACGATGGCGAAGTCCCGGACACTGTCACGTCGCTGTCTTTAAAGAAGAATGGCCTCGTTGTTCTTACGAGCTTCACTTTCAGCGACAATCTCGTGGCACTCGACACTAGCGAGAACACGATCCACGATCTGTCCAAGTGGCAAATGCCGACGCAGCTTGAGGTTTACACGTGTCGCGACTGTGGCATTGAGAAGCTCTCGGGTGTGACGCTGCCATCCTCCGGCACGCTGACGTCGCTTGACCTGGAAGGCAGCACAGTGGACACCTTCGAGGTTGCGCTTTCATCGAAGCAGCTTGTGGCAGGACTAGGCTGGTTCAAACTGACAGTCTCCAACACCAGCTGCAGCGACTCGAGGGCTGCCAAGGAGGAGATCCAGTCCGTGACTGTCTGCGTATTGCCCGACGCCGCCTACAACAGCAAGTACGTGATCTCAGCAACTAGTAGCGATGCGACGGAACCCCCTACACAGCCAGCAAATGGCGCTCCCGAGCCAGCGTCGTCCAGTTGGATGCTGGTGGCGATGATCTCAGGTGCTGCACTCCTTCTAGTCCTCATTGGAGGCGCTGTAGGCTATCTGGTGTTCCGCCATCGCCGCTCGAACGAGAAGTTCAGGGACTACACGGCAGACCGGAGCTCCGAGTTCCGGTCCGTTCACGATGTCGCTCCCAGTACCAACCCCACCGCACACACGTTCTTCGAGCGGACACTGAACACAGGCATGATGGAGACGGAAACGAACTCGGGGCTGGACGACACGGTCGTGAGCAGTAAGCGGCGTATGATGACGAGCACTCAAGGCACCTCTTCTCGCTCGGAGCCAGTGTCGACTAGACACCTCGAGAACGACATCCGCACGGACCAGGACATGCGGCATTTCCGGCTCATGCAAGAGGAGGTGGTGCGCGGCAAGCTGATCGCCAAGGGCGGCTACGGCGCTGTGTACAAGGCGTCCTTCCGCAACCAAGCAGTCGTCATGAAGCAGCTCCTGCCCGAGCGCGCCCGCGATCCGCGCATGCTCAACGACTTCATGGACGAGATCCGCACCTGCTCAACACTAGACCATCCCAAGATCGTCACCTTCATCGGCTTCACCTTCAGCTCCCTGATGGACTTGTCTGCCGTGTTTGAGTACATGCCGAACGGCGACTTGGCCACGCTGCTACAGAAGCAGCTGAAGCGGGAGACCCGCGATCCGCGAACTCGCGACAGATACGGCTGGTTCCGCTCCACGAAGTCCGAGCGAGGAGGTCTCAAGTGCAAGTCTCTCCTTGCGCTGGACGTCGCAGAAGCTCTCGTGTACCTCCACTCGTTCGAGAGCCCCATGATCCACCGCGACCTCAAGCCGAACAACGTGTTGCTAAGTGAGTCCTGGGAAGCCAAACTGACCGACTTTGGCGTGAGTCGCGAGCTCACGGAAGACCAAACCATGACGGCGGAGATTGGCACCATCTCCTGGATCGCCCCCGAGGTGCTGCGTGGTGAACGGTACTCGGAGAAGGCGGACGTGTACTCGTTCGGAGTGATCATGACCGAACTCGACACTTGTCGGCGGCCGTACTCCGAGGGCGTCCCGAACGAGGACAACCGCGGCGGAAACATCAAGCACACGAACGCCCGTATCGCTGTACTGGTGAGTGCCGGCAAGTTGAGGCCCACGTTGAGCCCGGACTGCCCCAACAGCGTACGCGATCTGGTCGACAAGTGTCTGGACGCGGATCCGGCGAACCGACCGTCCGCTCTGCAGCTCCACTTTGAACTGCGCAACCTCGAGCTGGCGCTGGACGACTTGACCATCTCGGGGCGGCAGTCAACCCGAACCATGTCGGCTCCTCGAAGCAACTGCAGGCAACCGCGACGCACGCTGCTCTACCAAGAGCGGCGGAAACAGTCCGAGCCGCACCTGGTGCACCTAATCGAAGACGACGACATCGTGTTGCTGTCGAACGAGCGGAGGGACCATGTCAACTACTGCGTGTGATGAACGTCAAACTGAAGCTCGTACTGTAGAAAGCGATGTAACAAGTGAATAGAGTCAACAACTAGTCGAACGTAAGTACGTGGCTACCACGAAGCGTTGCACTCTCGTTGCCTCAGCAAATGATCACGGACCAGGAATCAACCATTCGTGCTGAATTGCTTCACCAGGCCAGCGATGTCGAGCTCCTGCCACGCATGTGCGAGTGGCAATATCCTTCTGCTGTGCCCTTCATTACCGGTGGCAATCGAGTCATCGTGGCACGAGTGCAAGTCGGACGGATATTATCCTGTACTATCTACTTCTGGATTCACGATTTTTTTGAACGGACCTCCCGGCTGTTCGTACCGGTCACTTCCGAGTCCCCATCGTGACTGCACTCAAAGCCAGTCGGCTGGCAACGTCACATGCTCTTCTACGGCGTCGAGCAGAAGTCCCCAATAACCAAAAGCTCCAGTAGTAACGGGTTAAGACGAACATGCGGCCGTGGATCTGGGCGGCCACTTGCGCTCTGTCGACGCTGCCGCGAGGACTGCGCGCAGCCACAACATGTCCGGAATCGGGCATTGCACCGCCGACTGAAGTCACGCTGGCGGCCGCCGCAAGCGGAGCCGACGACGTGGCTGTCCTCGTCAAGGACGCCGACTGTGACGAAGTCACGATCGACGCCACGGCGTCCGAGAACCCGGGCGAGTACCGTATCAACGCCAGCTACGTGGACATCGAGGTGGTCGAGAGCTACCCGGCCGTCGCGAGCTTGTACGCTCCAGGGTGGATCATTCCTGGGAAGAGTGTGATGCTAATTCAATAGCTGATGTACAGGTGGCTCTGGAACAACAAGATCAAGACGTTCAAGGCCGTCGGCACCTCAGTGACAGAAGTGTACGTTGTGACGGAGGTTCTCGGCTCGGTTAGGAGGTGCTGACAAGTGTGTGGCTGATGCAGGGACATCACGAGCAACCAGTTGACGTCGCTGGATGGACTGGAGTTCCCGTCGAGTGTGTTGATGCTGTACGTTGAGCTGGTTGGAGGTGTTTCGCTAGCTTAGCGATGCTTTTGCTTATGAGATCGGTGGCTTTGCTGCTTCAGGACGCTTGACCTGAACGCCATCACTTCCACGAGCGCGTCGGACTTCCCTGACAACCTGCAGAAACTTTATCTGCGCAAGAACTCGATCGACTCGTTGGCCAAGTTCCGCTTCTCGGATTCTCTGCAGTATTTGTATCTGAACGGCAACCAGCAGCTCACGACGTTGGAAGGCGCAGTGCTCCCCGACAGCCTGCAGTACATGTGCGTTTTGAATGCAGATACCGCTGGGGCCCTGGAGTATCTGCACTGACGCCTGCGTTTGTTGCTTAACGACAGAGAGTGCAGCGATTGCCGGATCACGGAGATCGTGGGCGTCGTCTTCCCTTCCAGCCTCAAGACACTGTACGTTGGTAGTACGCACTGCAGAGTCAGGTACAACAGCTCTAACGCCTTGCTTGCTTTTCTACAGGACGTTGGGCGGAACGACTGTGACCAACTTCATCGTGCGCGAGTCCGATCTTGACGTCCTGCAGAGCGCACAGCTGAGCCTCACGGTCAGTTTGGATGCGGACGACTGCAGTGCCGTGTCCGGTACTGTCACGACCATTTCAGATAGCCTATCGGCCTGCGTCCTGGATGGTGAGTGTCTTGTTGGATGGATCCTTTTTACTGCTAGGATACTGACTTTTGAGTCTGTAGATGTCACGTTCTCGAGCTTGTATCCCGTCAGCAGCAGCGATTCTTCAACCGACAGCACCAGCTCTACGGAAAGCTCTGGCACAGCTACCAGCAGCGGAGACACCGCTACCAGTAGCGGAGACAGCGCTACGGGCACTGGCAGTACCAGCCAGCAAACCGGATCAGGAACAACAACAACTACCATCATCCAGGTCAATGAAGACAGTTCAAGCTCCAACGCAGGATTGATCGGCGGGATTGCTGCTGCCGTTGTCGTCGTCATCCTCGCTGTTGTGGGCTTCATCCTGTACCGCCGGCGTCAGCAAAAACGTCAACGCAAGAGCTCTCAAGCGGACGGGTTCTTGGCTTTGACAGCAGACAAAGACCATTCGAACGTCGCGACGGGCGGCACCAGCTCAGCGCTGTCCGGTCCCCCGCCTTCGTCAGACAGCGGCTACCTCAGCAACGACGTACGCAACGACGAGGACTTGATCCCTTACCGTCTGCCTATTGCCGACATCGCCATTCAGAAGGAACTCGCCTCTGGCGGCTTCGGTGTCGTGTACCTCGCTCGTCTGTACAGCCAGCTCGTGGTAGTCAAGCAGATCCTGCCGAAGGCCATGTCCAAGGACCTCCTACGTCGCTTCATGGACGAGATTCGACTGTACGCGCGCATGGACCACCCCAAGGTCGTCCACTTCATCGGTTTGTCTTGGACCAACCTCATGGACTTGTCTCTCATCGTCGAGTACATGCCGCGTGGAGACCTGACGACTCTGATCAGGCAGAAGCGGAAGGAGAAAGACAACCGACGGACTTTCACGTGGCTGGGCGATAACTCCCAGCCACGTACCAAGATCTCTTTGGCGCTGGACGTCGCGGAGGCGCTAGTGTATCTCCACTCGTTCGACCCGACGATCATCCACCGCGACATCAAGTCGCGCAACGTGCTGTTGAGTCACGAGTGGGAAGCCAAACTGAGCGACTTTGGCATCTCGCGCGAAAGCTCGGGCGAGTCCACGATGACGGGAGGTATGGGCACCACGGCGTGGATCGCGCCAGAGGTTCTACAAGGCGAACGGTACTCGGAAAGCGCAGATATCTTCTCGTTCGGTATTGTACTCAGCGAAATGGACACGTGCGGCCACCCGTACAACAGCAACCGGCCCGAGGCCGACCCGCTTACCGACGCCAAGATTGCGCTGCTCGTGAGCACGAACGCTATCAAACCGACAATCGAGAGCGACTGCCCGGTCGAGATCCGCGAGCTTATTCTCAAGTGCGTGGCGTTCGACCCGGCCGACCGACCGTCGGCTGTCGCGCTGCACTACCAGTTAAGGAACGTGGCCACTGCGTACCAGGACATGGCGATGATATGAAGGAATGTATTCTGGAGGGCTCTGAGCTGTAAGGATGTAGTCCGAAGGGGACATAATGGTCGCGGCCTAATGAAGTGCCGCCAATTTTGGTTTAACTGCGTGCTGCTTGGCGTTCAAGCTCGGGCCTGGCTCAGCCACTTCAACCTGAGGAACCGGTTCACGCACTGAAAGTCTCCGCTTCCTGTTGATACAAAGCTACAGGTGGTGCTGTATCATACTAGTACTTAGTACAACCAACACCTGTAGTTTGCAACGGGCACGACAGCACATGGCGGCCTTGATTGATGCCACAGGTTACTGCGTGGAGTTCACCTAGGTGCAGATTCAGGAAGCGTCCGGTGGGCGTTGACAGCTTCCTGTCGTCGCCTTGCCACGTAGCACTAGATGGCAATGCAGCCGCCACTGACTCGAAGCGGAGATGGCTTGGCGCAAGTGAACGGAGTCTCCGGTCCAAAGCCACCACCTCCGCTAGCATGGAGATGGCTACACCCTATGGATTTCGGTAAGGACACAGTTGCGTCGGGGCTATGCACACCCATACAAAAACCAAGTACTGCGGAACGTTCAGAGAACGGCTGGCTCGTCCGCTCGCTCAATTGCAGTCGCCAACGGCTCCATACACTCGTCAGTCGCGCTCACGCCCCAGGGCCACCATACCTCGCCATTAGCCGAAGCAGCGCCAGGATGCGGCTCTTCCAGTCCGTGGAGACGCCGTCCATGGCCCCAATGTGGCAAAAGATGCGCGAAATCCGCGCTCTGGTGACCAAGAAACCGGCCAAGAGCTTCCAGACGCGCTCCTCGGCCTCGCACTGGCGCGCCAGCTCGACGCAGGACGCGGCCAAGCGCTTCAGCAGCGCCACCAGCTACCTGTCGGCCGTGCGCGTCAAGACGCAGCGCCGCTCGTCACTTGCTCGGCCGAGTTTCGTCTCGGAGCTTGAACAAACGACGGAGATCGACGAGTTCGAGTTGCTGGACGTTCTGGGCCGAGGTACCTTCGGCACGGTGCAGCTCGCGCGTCACTTGGACACAGGCGCCACGGTGGCCGTGAAAGTGCTGGCCAGACAACTGGTGCACGAGATGCAGCAGGAGAAGAACATCATGAGGGAGCAGAGCGTGCATTTAGGACTGACACACCCGTTCATCGCCAAGCTCTACGCCAGTTTTCAGGATAACGACGCGCTCTACTTCGTGCTCGAGTTCTGCCCTGGAGGAGAACTCTACAGCTTGGTGTACACCCATGACGATGGACATGTGGAGGAAAGCGAGGACTGTGAAGAGGACTCGAGCGACGAAGAGAGCAGGAGGTCCAGCAGACAAGTGGAGGACGAGCCTGAAGTGTCCGATACGGTCACCACCGAGTCGGAATCGGACGAGGAACAGAGCCGACAGCGGCGTGGACTGAGCGTCGTCATGAGTCGCAACAGCTTAACGCTCGAGAACTTCCTGGGCAAGCAGAAGCTGCGCAGTTCTTATGGAGGACTTCACGAACGCTATGTGGCGTTCTACTCGGCGTGCTTGGTGTCAGCGCTCGAGTATCTGCACGACCGCGGCGTCTTGTATCGTGACCTGAAACTGGAAAACCTCGTGCTGGATGCGGACGGATACCCGAAGCTGATTGACTTTGGCTTGTCGAAGCCCAATGCCACGCGGACTTCCGATCGCAACACGACCATGTGTGGAAGTTCAGAGTACATGGCGCCGGAGATCCTACAGCACAAGCCGTATGACCAGCGAGTAGATCTGTGGTCCTTCGGCATTCTCCTCTTCGAGATGCTGTTCGGTACCACACCATTTTTCCACGCCAACCATCGAGAGCAGGGCCGCCGCATTATCTCGGAACCTGTGGAGTTCCCAGACGACTACGAACAGCACCACGCCAGTGTGTGTGGCCTTATCCGTAAGCTGCTTGAGAAGGACCCTGCACTGCGTCTTTCATCGTTTGCAGAAGTGAAGAAGACGACGTTTTTCCGCAGTTATTTTCCGTCCACCCAGGGCTGGCAACAGCTCGAGTCGCGGCAAGTGGAAGCCCCGTTCGTTCCCAGATTGGACGGTCCATTCGATACCAGTCTGTTCGTACGCGTTCAGGACGAGGAAGAGCAAGACTACGGCAGTGATGCCGATTCCGACTTCGGGTGCTAACGACCCAGACTGTAGATTCATGCAGACATTGGTGGACTCGCGAGAACGCGAGTAGTAGTGTAGAGTCAAGTGTATTTATTAGCAAAGCAAGCGTAGCGAGTACTGCGCTAAGAAGGAGCTCGAGTGCAGACAGCAACTCGAGCCGATAACACGCCAAGAACAAGTTTTGTGCTAAAGCTGTATATTATTGTTGGTTCTATCTATCAAAGTGAGGTTTTCTATCGCTGGTGAGGCATTTCTAACCAGATAAATTAGTTGAGGAGACGAAGAATTCGTGGTTTTGTCTGGGCAGGCGGGCACCAGATGAGCTTTCAACACGCCAGACGCGAGTGTTGAGGCTGGTGTCGGAGCGGGTCCGTCGATTTTACACGTGCAAACAGAGATGAGTTAGAAGTCGCTGAAGATATTGGAGCCGTCTTCGAAGTAGGGTTCCACGTCGGCCAGCTCTTCTTGGTATTCATCGTCGATGGTCTGGAAAAATGACGTGTCGAAAGGCCCGTTGAGCTTGGGGATGAATGGCGGCTCGCATTCTCGGTGGAGCAATCGCTGCCAGTCCTGATCCGACGAGAATGCTCTTGAGAAAAATCTGTGCGATTTTATCTTCTGCATGGAAGATAGTCGATCGTCAGGGTTCTTCACTAGAAGCTGGCTGATGAGATCGCAGGCTAGCGGACATTCCTCCTCGAACTCGTTGGGGAACTCGACGTTCTCTGTCGTAATTCTCCGTCCAAGTTCACGCGGGTTCTCGTGGTAGAACGGCGTCTTGCCGAGCAAAAGCTCATACATGATGATCCCGAACGACCAGATGTCCACGCGGTGGTCGTGAGACTGACGCAGAAGCACCTCCGGCGCCATATAGTCCATGCTTCCACAGAGCGTCAGGTTTCGCGCATTCTGGGTCTGTTCACTGCCATCGTCCGTATCGTCAGCCCGCTGAGCATCTGGCTTGGCGAAGCCAAAGTCCAGGATCTTCAAGTAGCCTCCTTTGTCCAGCACCAGGTTCTCCATCTTCAGGTCACGGTACAGCAGTCCTTGGTCGTGCAAGTACTCGAGTGCACTCAGTATGCAGCCCAGGTAGAACACGACGTACTCCTCCTTCAGTCCCCCAAAGGGACTGCGTAGAACGCTCAGGTCTCCAGCGGCCAGGTTTCGTGTCTGGACCGGTAGCAACGACTCCACCGAAGTCTGCTTCGCTGCAGCGACTGGAGCAGCTGGACGGAGCTCGTCGCCGTCGTCTTTCAACGACGTCTGGACCTTCAACTGTGGTGTGGCCTTCACGACATCCGTGTCCTCGCTGTTCGAGTACACGAGGCTCCAGAGCTCTCCACCGGGGAGATACTCCAGCACCAGGTACAGACAGTCGTCGTCCTGGAAAGTGCCGTAGAGCTTGGCAACCAGCGGGTGCTGCAGCTGCAGATGCACCGCGCGCTCCCTCAAGATGTGCTTCTCCTGTCTCGTGGTGACCACGTGCTCCTTGGACAGCACCTTGAGCGCGACGCTGGTGCCGCTGGGTTTGTGCTTGGCCAACTTGACCACTCCGTAGGTGCCCACGCCGAGCACGCGGATGATCTCAAAGTCCTCGGCCGCGAGCGTCTGCAGCTCCGGGGCATCGCAGCCCTCGATCTGAGTCTTGTCGCTGCCCATGTCAAGTTCTAAAGTGGTGGGCTTCTTTGCCGGGTAAATCATGCTCGCGTGCTTGTGCTTGTGCGGGCTGCTGGAATTGCTGCCACCGTCTCGATACTCGGCCACTTGGCAACTCATGACGCTCAACCCAGTCCAACGAGATGGATAGTGGCAAAGCACCGCCCGCCGACTCAGAACGCGTGGGCGTCTGGTCTGCTTCACCCACCAGTCTCTTGCAGGGAACGAGGCTATTTGGGACCTTCAACCGGCAAGGGCCAGCACCAACGAGTGCACGAAACTTCCTGACTTCGGGAGCTCCTCACGAATGCTAAGTTGGGCAAGAATTAGATACTTTGTCGCACAGGAATAAGAAAAAGTGAAAATCCATGCACTCGTGCAACGTGGCGGACAAGTTCAAATGAAGCCATCGTCGAAGTGTTGAGACCTCTGAGACCTGGGATACGTGTACCAGCCTCTCTCATTGTGCTCGGGGCTGGATGTTCGCTGGAAATTGACGACGCCTCGCTGATGCCGTTAGTCGTTAGAGCCTTTCAGAGCCGTTATCAACGGAAATGACGGGTGCGCAAGGGGCGTCCGAGGACGAGGGAGGCGTGTCCATCGCCGCCGGCGCGGCCTGCGTGGCGGCCATCACAGTGTTCCAGTACCTGGTCTCGGCCCGACCACTTGACACCGCCGGTGGCAATGCAGTGGCGCGACGAGAGGACCTGCACTTGCAACGCAAGCTGCAGCATGTTGGAACGGGGGCCATGATCTACGCGGCCTCGAGCTTCTTCGGCCGCGCGGCAGGTGCCACAGTGCTGCTCTTCTTCGCTCTGCTGTTTTGGGGACTACATGAACTGCGGGGACGCTTCGACGTGGTGAACGAGGCGTATATCAAGTGCTTTCGGAGCATTTTGAGGGAGTACGAGCTGGCAAGGAATGCTCTACCGGGCGCCTACTACTTCCTGCTGGGCTCAGGCTTCTCACTCGCGCTCTTCCCTCCTCGAGTCGCTCGCCTCGCTGTTCTTCATGTGAGTAGATCTTAATTGGGGGTTGAGAAGATGCGTCCTTATACTTTACAATGCTGTAGCTGTCGGTGGGGGACCCTGCGGCGGCGTTCTTTGGCACGTTGTACGGCCGCCACAAGATGGTGACGTTGGTGGGGAGTCTGGGCGGCAACAAGTCGCTAGAGGGTTCAGTTGGCTGCTTCATCGTCACTGCGATTGCCACCTTTACAGCGTTGATGGTGGAGAGGGACTTCTACTTCGACGTGGTGAACGATGAACTTGCAGCTATAGCAGGAACCATCTCTCTGGCTGCAGGAGTTGGCGCGGCTGCTGCTGAGCTGTTGGACGTCGGCGGATGGGACGACAACTTGACGCTCCCGCTGCTCTCGGGCGTGTTCTTGCAGTTGACTGTTGGTCGCCTGCTTTAGGGCATTGAACGTTGAATAGCACCAACGCGCCGAGAACTGACGTCTATTCTAATGGGAAAATTGGAGAGCTCTGTGGTCTTCCTTAGTTGCACCTTCCTCAACTTGATGCTTAGAGGTAGGCGGCAATGAACTTGGACACGGGACGGATCCAGTGGCCGTCCTTCCAGCTGAACAAGCCGTGCAGCATGCGCTCGGGTCGTCGCCAGAGCTGCTCCGTCACGACTTCTGCGTCGCGAGTGAGCGCGTCGTACTCGTCCTGTAGCCGACGCTGGAGATCTGGGTTGCGCGTGAACATGACGAGGTTGGACTCCAAGTCGCAGCCGTAGGACCGCTGGCCGAAGTTGGAGCTTCCGACGACCGTGAGCTGCGGCAGACCTAACGCAGTTTTGTAGCCGTTGGCCACTGCAGGCGGAGGAGGCCTCCACCACATGCCCTTGCCGTGAAAAGTCCAGCCTGGGCGGTTGAATTCACGCAGTACCGTTGGGAACTCGCGACCGACCGTGCGCTCGAAGAAGTCTTGCTCGATCAGCGAGTAGGCCATGGGCAGCGCGCCTTTGACGCCGTGTGCGTCGTAGAACCCGTTAGCTCGAGGAGCCGCTGAGATGACGTCTAGGCCAGCGCCACAGCGCTCCAGCAACTCGCTCAAGAATGGCGGGAAGTTCAAGTACCCGGACGCGATCTGCAGCTGCGAGCCACGCGGCAAGTCCTTGACAAAGGCGCTGAGCACGCGTTCATCCTGGTTCATCTCGACGGGCGTGAACTGCAGCGTCGGAAAGGCCCACGAGTCGGTGCGTTCGTCCTCCACCTCTTCCTGTTTGTGCTTGTTCGGGTCTACCAGCTTTTCAAGTTCGTGTCTCATGGCCGCCTTGGCCTCCTCCGAGTCGTGCGCCAGTACAGGCGCCAGCAACTCAAAGTCGTTCCTCTCGCCCTCCAAAGTCTCCAGCTTGACCTTGTATGAAAACCCCGTGACTAACTCCACAAATTGATGGTAAAACTGCGCCAGCGCGCCGCACTCTTTTAACTGCACGTAGCGATCCTGTCTGTTGGTGAAGTAGTCGTCACTGAGATTGGCGCCACTGAGCACCAGCGTGTCGTCCACCAAGTAGACTTTGGCGTGCGAGACGCCCAGCGTCTCATTAAAAGGTGGCGGCAGCTTGGCCTTAAGTCCCGACAGCTGCGGCACCCGGAACAGGAAGAGCTCCACGTTGCTCGGGAATTCTTTGAGTAGAGGGGCCAGCATTGTCACGGAACTGCCGGCCACGCCGCCCCGTTGGCCTCGTGAATAGTCCAGTACAATCTGAACCTGTAATTCGGGTCGTTCTCTCAGTCTCTTGGCCAGTGCGTCTACCAACGCGCGCTCCAAATGGCCCGTGCCCAGGTATAGTGAGGAGAGGGACACTCGGCCCTCGGCCTGCTGGATGTTGAGAAGAAGCTGGTCGTAGAAGTCCGAGGGCGCGGCCAGCAGCGACACGTCGGCGCTGCAAAGCGGGAAGAGACGGGAGTGAGACGCCAGAGACCGGAACAGGGGCTCGTAGCTCACGCCCGAGGCGGAGGCCATGGCTTCGGACGAGGAGCTCAATTAATTCTGAGGACGAAGATGGACGTTATTTTGGGACTTAGAACCGAAATTAAAGATTTGTGGTGTTAAATTCGGTTCCGGACAAGTTGAAGCGATGTTCGGATAAAGCTCAACTCTCCACTCGAGCCGGCTCAGCAGTGACCGCCCGGCACCTCGGGCTCCAAAGTGATCGTGTCGGCGTCCGAAGCCGTCGAGC
>JAABLK010000671.1:0-19751 GCA_012295415.1 Phytophthora chlamydospora | reverse complement strand
GGCTACTGTGAATGAATTCTGTTTGTGTTCGAAACTTTCGTTGCGGCATTTCAGCCGGCACCTTTCTACTGAAGTTGCAGGTAGGATCCTTCGTTCATCGGTTATCAGTTAGTGACTGTGGTGGCACAAGCCATTTATTGAGTGGTGCAACGATGTGGGCGTCAGTTCATGTCTCGTGAATCGATAGTATGCCAGCAAATTGAAGAATGGATTCAGCACATGCGAGCTAATCGACGCATCTATCTACTCGAACTCCTGTTGTACGAAGTCGCACTAGGTGAGACTCAGTTGTACCGAAAGAGCTGGTCAACCACCGTACACTCGGCGACGCAAGCAAAAGCTTAAAACATTCCAGTCGCACGACTGGGATGACACGAAGGAAGTTGATAACAGAGATGAAGGAGCCGTTTAGTTGCTAGAGTAGGTATACCTTGAAGATTTGTAAGCCATAAATCGTGATGGGGCTCGCGATGTGCTCGTGTCCTGTGGAGCCGCAATGGCGATATCCGCACACTTGCGGATGGAGAGCTCGAGCAGCTCCACGACGACTTCCTTGACCGCCAGCTCCACCGCGACTTAGTCGCCGATCGCCCCCAGCACCTTATCGGTCGGTCATCATCAAGGCGCTCTTGCATAACCGCACGACGACCCGCCCATGACCATCTGTGGCCCCACAAACGCCTTGGAGAAAGCCATCCAGTGCTGCTAGACGCTGTCAAACGCGCACACAAGCACGGCATGCATTCACACGTTCCTGGTCACGTCCAACATTCACCCCAACTACAACTACAAGTTCACGATCTCGTGTGGCGTGTACATTTGCTGCTCCGCGGACGCTGTCAGGTTCGCGAAGAGCCTCACACCAGTATGGCTCGCTCTTCCGCTACCTAATTGAAAGCATGAAGGGCAGCGACAAGACCGCCTTCTTCACGCACTGCCGCAATGACTTGGATCTTGCCGCGGCCGACATGCTGTCCGCTGTGTAGGGCGTTGCTTGTCCGGTGGAGCTCCCGATCAACATCACTGATGAGCGAGTCGGTATCACGGCGCTTGAACTGGTTTTGGAAAACACTTCCCCACGAGCACGGCATGTTATGTAGGATTAAGCCCCAGAGGAAGTCGCACAGTTTATCAGAGCCATTGCAGCGGCGACCAGCACGTGGACCCGTTCGTGAACTGAATCGCCGCGCCCTGGTCTATTTTCCAAAGGAATACCGTCCTGTAAATTCTGCTCCATTCTCAACCGAACTGAAAGATTGGAACTCATTTTCACTATCCAGAATCTTCAGGACAGGCTGAAGGGCGGGCGGGGTGGTGTTTGTGCGTGTGTGTGTGTGTGTGTGTGTGTGGGGGGGGGGGGGCTTGTCGATAACGATTGAAAAAAGAACCGTTGGGCCCAGGATTTAACCGTCCAGGATTGTCCAGGACCGAAGATTTTTTCTCTTACCAGAAACTATTTTCAGTCTTCATTCGGACATTTACCAAACGTGGCAGAGGTGCAGGGGTGGTGCTGCGCGACGTCAGCGTGAGCGGCACCACCGTCGAGGTGGTCAAGGGCAAGCAGGCAATGCAGAAGGCTGCGATGAGCAGCGAGCGTGTTCCACGAACGCCGACTGGAGACGACCGCGACGCTAGAGCACCAGTCTGGGCTAAAGGAGGCGAACCCGATTATTTGAGTGGCTACAGCCTGGCCATCGTTCACCCGGGCATTACTGAGATGCAGGCGAAGGCAATCGAGGAGGCGGCCGTGAAGGTGGCGGGCGAGACCATCTCGGTGCACCCGTACACCACGATCGCACAGGTGCGAGGAGCTTGGGCAAGAAACTTGAGGTTTCGAATCAATAGCCGGCGTATTTCCTCCTGCCGTGCTTCTCACCTGTTTTCTGGTGTGCGACGGAAGCGCTCGAATATATTCCCCATCAGCACTGCCCAACTTTTTCACTCTTCAAGAGAGGGTAGCAGATGATCAGCTACCCTCTCTTGATCTGCCAGATGAGGATAGCAAATATCCTGCTTCGAAACCACAGGTAACACAGGTTGGTTGGCAATGAGGCAGCACGGATCGACGCCTCTTCGATACGCGGCATATTCAGGCAGTACATATGCCCTGCGCGAAGTTCACGTAGTTTGCCCGGGGTGCTTCGCTTCGTGTTGAAATGGAGAATCGTTTTGAGAGTGATCCGAAATGTAGCTTAACACGTTGTGACGTTGCAAGCGCCCGTGAGTACTGCGAGCAGCCACGTTGGAACTCTTCGCGCTATACACTCGCACCTCCGAAACCACCTGAGCAGCGCCCGAGGGTGGGTGAGGATCTGCATGCTGCACTGTACATGTAGGTATCCTATTGCCGCTGCGTTGGTTGACCAATTTTGGCACAGCCATGTCATCCCAAGCAGAAACATCCAGATTTCCGGTGCCCTAAATTCGTCTCGTTTATATCCGCCTCGGATCTTTCATGATTGTGCGATGCTCCGGATGTCTGCAGCTTTTCATTCGGCGACATCCGCCCATCACACCAACTGCACTTCACGAGATGCTCCGGGATGCGCCCAAATGTGACGGATCTGAGTAATGATCCCGTCACATTTTGACCGAACGACTGGCCCAAGCGCCACCGGAGTGGCAGCTCGAAGCGTGGCTCGAAGCCGCGCTGCGAACAGCTTCACCGACGCGCGGT
This sequence comes from Phytophthora chlamydospora, assembly GCA_012295415.1. NCBI lineage: Eukaryota > Oomycota > Peronosporomycetes > Peronosporales > Peronosporaceae > Phytophthora > Phytophthora chlamydospora. The sequence goes on along the minus strand of JAABLK010000671.1, from coordinate 17,074 downwards.
TTAACGACTGCCCTTCAGATATCGGAAGGGGGGCTGACGCATTGCGCGATCACTTTCGCTGGTCTACGTCTAGGAGCTGCGGGCGTAGAACCGACCACGCCGGGCTCTGTAGTTGCATTCATGCTCGCCGGTGCAGTGTGACATACAACGACGGGGTCTCGTCCACGGGTGTAGACGGACGAAGGAGCGCGTGCGCGTCTTTCAACCATTTGCGCAAACAAAGGAAAATGCTGCTGGTTGTTGAGCTCGCTCTCCAGTCATAGCACCGGCACCGACACGGCTGTCCTTCCTCGGCAACCCTCATTGCCCATTTTACTGTCTTAGCAACAACCACAAATGGCAGCCCCCTCTTCTTCGGCGGCGCGCTCCGCCTTCTTCACGGTCGAGGACGCCAAGATCGCGTTCAACATCTTCTGCTGCATATGCGGAATAGGTAAATTTTCTGCCTTATTTAAAGCGCGGCGCCATAGGTTCCAGGTGCCAAAGTGAAGACAGTGACTCACGTGCTCGTGCTTTGGACAGGCTCACTCGGCATGCCGTCCAACTACGCCCGCGCTGGCTGGGGCTACGCGACCATTGCGTTGCTCTTCATGGCGTTCTCCAATATCTACGCGACGGTGCTACTGTCCAAGGTGCTTCTCGTGGCCCCGGCCTCGGTGAGGACTTACGGCGACCTCGGCGAGTGGGTCGCTGGCAAGTGGGGCCGTTACTTCGTGGTAGTCTCCCACATGGGCGTGTGCCTGCTCGCCCCGTGCGCATTCCTCGTTCTCGGCGGCACGCTGTTGGACGTGCTGTTCCCCGACTCGTTCAGCCAGACCGTGTGGATCATTTTCATGGCGGCGCTGGTCATCCCTGTCGCTCTGATCCCGACGCTGAAGGAGAGCGCGAGCATGGCTGTGGCTGGTTGCCTCGGCACGATCATCGCTGACATCATCGGCGTTGCGATCCTGTTCCATGAGGAGCGCGGACACCCGACTCCCCCGACTCCCGATGTGACTTTCCACCAGGTGCTGACCACGTTCGGTAACCTGTCGCTCGCGTACGCCGCTGCTATCGTGATCCCCGACCTGCAGCGCCAGCACTCGCAACCCGAACGCATGCCCCGTGTCATCATTGTCAGTCTTGGCCTTGCGTCGGCCTTCTTCCTGGCCATCGCTATCACCGGCTACCTTGCGGGTGGATGCCAGCTGTCGGGCAACTTGCTCTTCTCCATCGTGAACACCTCCGACCCGTACAGTACGACGACCCTGGGGTTCACTGCCGACCGTGGCGCTGTGGTCATGTCGTACCTGTTCATGCAGCTTCACCTTTCGATCGCCTTCTCAACGATCCTGCACCCAGCGTTCTACATGGCGGAGCGCCTCGTGCTGGGAATGCACAAGGTTGACCCCCTGGCCACCGACAGCGAGGAGCGTGAGATTGAGGAGAAGATGTCGTACCTCGCTGCGTCGTCGCCCGCACCTGCCATTCCCGACCTGGAGAGCAACGACCGCACGGCTCAGGAGCAGTGCTCGACGCGCTTGTCGGCGACCAAGAGCGAAGATGACCTCTCGGAGTACAAGGGCGGGGTTAACGTCATTCGCTACATCCTCGTGCGTATCGCTTTGATTGCGATTCTGGCTGTGGCCTCGATTCTGCTGCGCGACCACTTCCTCGACCTGGTGGACTTCACGGGCGCCACTGCCATTACCGTGTGCAGTCTTATGCTACCGCTGATCTTTTACGTGAAGGTCTTCTGGAGGAAGATTCCGCTGTGGGAGAAGGCTGTCTGCATCACGATCACCACCGTATGTGGAGTCGTTGGCTGCTACGTGATGATCTACGCCGGTAAGAACCTGTTCAACCCGGACGACGACAGTGCCACGTTCCCGTACTGCTCCGCTGAGTACCAGGACGAGCCGTACTACGTAAGGAATAGTACAGCGGTGAACTGATTGGACAGCCAGCGTCATGGCTCGCTTTCAGCTAGAATGTATTAATTCAGATCTACGACCGTAATATCACGTACACATCCAAAATACATCGTCTTGTGTTTTTGTCGTGACACTTCGTGTACATTCCCTGCTTATATGCAGGCGAACATCGAAATTCAGCGTGAATCGGGGGCAAAGGCACGATCATGCTGCACAGTACCGGTCAGCGTGCTGTGTACATGTACATGTACGTGGTTTTCGCACAATTCTACATTGGGAGTCAAGTGTGTAGACAACAGGGCAGTGCGATGGCAAAACATTTTTGACACCAAATTCAATTTCGACAAACGGGATTTGACAGTTTGCCTCCGTCGAAAATGATAGGATTCATGTAAATTATTCTCTGAAATATATTTTTCGAGCTCGCAGTGGAGGTATGATTTTCTAACAGTTGAATTTCCGGTAAGCTATATATCAGCAAGTTAACCAATTGCAGGAGGGACTAAACTTAATTGAAGCTTGCCAACTACACCATTCACACCATTTAGTCTGACCCCGACTAATAGTGGTGCACGAGCTCGGTCCTCTAAAAACAAGCCAACTAAATGTGGTGTACTACTATTTGTGGTGGAAAACTAGAAGCCTAGATCTGTGCTGACTGTGCTGCATCAGCGTAACCCTTCTTGAACTCATTTGGAAACGCTGCAACAATGTCCTGGAGATGGCGCTCTAGCTGATTGACCTCCCAGCGACCCGAAGGACCGACATCTAAGACGGAAAGGATCATGGACTTCTTAGACCAGTTGAGGCCGTTCTTATCACGCTCACCGTTCACTAGTCGGACGCATTCAGCAGCAGTTTCGAGAAAGAACCTTTTTCCGGGGTTCTGCAACGAGCCTGACCCTTGGCGCCAGTCACCTCGCCTAATTGCTGCCATATTCCGCTGTTCGCAAAGTCGTCGCCAATGCTCTTTAATCCGTTGAATGGGGAACATGTCCACCGGCTGCACGAGGTCAGTGGCGTTTGGAGGAAAGAACTTCACCCGCATGCGCAGTCTTTTTGCAGCGACAACGACTTCGTCTGCGCTGTGTCCACTTGCATTGTCCAGCCACAGCGTGCGCTCCTTGACAAACGGCCCGCCTGGACCCCAGCACCGCACTTCTTGCAGCCACTCCTGGATGAGGCTGTTGTTGATGAAGGCTGTAGGCGATGTTCGGTACGCTACCCCCGGTGTTGCATCCGGCAATCCTTGGATAGGGTAGTTTGCATTTTTGTTTTTGAAGATGAGCATCGGGCACTCCACCCGAGCGTTGTTTCCTCCTCGAACCAGAACGCACATGGTGATTCCTTCGCGCCCTAAAACAACATTGCCCTAAAACAACATTTTTGCGGTTAGTAAAGCAATATAACAATAAATTCCGAAATGCAAACTTACCGGAGACGACGCTGCGGTATTTGACTTAGGTGGCTCCACGTAAGTCGAGCGTCTTTCCATCATCCAAGTCAATGACAAAGTGACTTTCATTCATGTTGTACTGAGCGTCGGGGTCGATAAGGCCATCATCAAATTGACGATTCAGACTACCAAGATGAGCAGCTACCGAGACGTGAATCTCGTGCAACTTCTCACTGCTGACTTGCTTCTTGCCCTTAAGACGCCGGTAGACAATGTTGTGTCTGTCTGTGAAATCTGAATTCGACGAGGACTCACTAGCCTAATGAAACATTGGCCGTTAAACGCAAAAAGCTTGTTGTAGGTTTCCTGAGTACTGTCCTCTATCAAAGTCACAGCAATATCTGAAACCAATCTAGAGGACATATTCAGGCCTGCTTTGCGCAGACGCTCAAACTCAGAGAGCAATATAGGATAGAGCCATATCCAATGATCTCCGAGCTTGGGTCCCCTCCCACCTACAGTCTTCAGTGCGAATTGGTGGCGGTTGTCGGCTCCGCTGCGCGCGAACTTGCGCTGGCGCTCACCTCCCGGATGCAGCAGAGCCTCGTGCTTCCTCCACCAGTCCCGCGCCTTATTGAGATTGACGCGGCGATCATTAGACCGGAAGTACGTTGGAAACGCGTCAACAGTTTTGCCGGGGAGGCCTTCTCCTCCTTTCAGTGCTGCTCTTGCTGTCATCCACTCCACGCACTTGACTCTGTCGCTGATTGCGACGACGTGCTGTAGAGAGCGCTTGCCTTCGAGGTTCATGGTGGGCTTGATGTTGATGTCGGAATAGCAACAGACTCGAGCTGGGCTGAGTGGTGGTGGGGGACTTGAGCGACTACTAGGCCTCTCGCCGACCGCTTCGCGGGCGGTTGGACAATGTGTGGTCCCAGCCCGTTCCGCTCGCTGTTCCAGCTCGCTTCACTACTGAACAGTTCCTGCCTTCGCTGCGCTCGGCAGGTGCCAAGCCACGGGTGTTAGTCAGTGCCTTAAGCATGCTTTCTAACATTTCAAGTCAAGCTACACTACTGCCATCGTGTCAATCACGTATCTAACCCCCAGCACTGTGTATCCGATTAACGTCACGACGTTTCCGTGAGCGCGTCCCCGTTCAACACGTCCAAGCCGGGCCGCATCACACTCATCCGTTTAATATCGAATCATGTGGCACAGCTGTGTCCAGGGCCATGTCGTCCAGTTCTATGACCATTGCCGTCACTATGACTACGTCGGGCACTGCGGCATATCTACGTCTAATTGTATGGCACGGCTTCGTCCTGTACTATGGCACAGCCATGTCCAGTACTATACCGTCCTGTGCTATGATTGTGCTCAGTACAGTGGGCAATTCTATTCTACGGCTGCGTCCTATCACTGTGCACCGATGTTCAGTAGTATGGTGCAGTTATGTCCAGTGCTACGTCGTCCTGTACACGGCTCCGTCCAGTCGTCCGGTACTATGGCTCGGTATGGCTCGTCCAGTCTACGGTATGGCGTGACTGCGTCGTTCGATACTATGATATGCCCAGGAGTATCATACGGCAACGTCTTATTCTATGGCTATGTCTGATCCTATGGATAAGACTAACTCTATGGGTACGTCCGCTGCTATGGATGCATCCTATCCTATAACTATATCCTATGGCTGCGTCTTATCCTATGCAAAGTCCAAGCCTATCGGTACGTCCGATCCTACATCTGCATCCTATCCTACGGCTACGTTCGATCCTATGTCAAAGTCTAATCCTACGGCTTTGTTCGATCCTATATATGTCGCTTGATCCTATGTCGTTCGATCCTATGGCGTTCGATCCTGGGTGTACTATGGTCGCTGCCGTTTCGTCCAATCACAACCCACCACGGCTTAAGTGCGAGTGCGTGGTCCACACCGCACCCATTAAATCAAGTATGGGAGGTGGGGCCACCGTCGCTTCGAACGCGGGCTGCACGGGAACTGCTTACGACGCAGGCGGAAGGGGAAGCCTTGCGCGTCGCCGTCGCTGATGAAGACAATCCTCGGGATCAGCACGTGTTGTCCCTGACGCTCACCCGTCATGATCGTCGCGTGGATCACGTGCGATTTGAGCTCGACAATCCGGAGGCGGGTTCCATTGCACAAACACAGGTCCGGGTTCAAATTGCGCATCAGCGCCCTTCGTCAACGTCAGCTTGTGCGGAGGGATACCGTTGATGTTCACCGTGTTCAGCATTTCCTACTCGAAGAAGTTGCCGTCGCGGTCGCTCTCCACCGAATCGTTGGACAGGTATTCATGAGCGTCGCCATCTAGCCGCTCCGACACGGCCTCGTTGATGCGGTACCACTGCGTTGGTCGTAGTTAAGGTTGTCCGGTTCGCAAAGTACTCGTCGTTGGCGATGTCGGGGTTGTTAATGTCCGCGTACATCGCATCAATCATGCACCTGAGGCCTCTCGAAGGTGCACGCATGTTCTCCGTCAGATGAAGTTGGGCGAAGTGAGGCCACAGCGCTGACGACTTGAGGCACGCGTCGATCGTATCCGCCGGTGTGCCACGCACGACGACAGGGAGAATCTGGCGGAAGTCCCCCGAGAGGGCAAACACCTTGCCTCCAAATAGCTCTTGTTCGTTGTCCATCAGGTCACGCAAGGACCGGTCGACGACCTCAAAGGCATGGCGGTGGGTCATAGGCGCCTCATCCCAGATTACCAGGCTGGCCATCTCAATCAAGGCCTTCAGATGGGACTGCTTGCAGATGGAGCACGTCGAGTTTTCGTTCAGCTTCAACGCGATGCGGAAGGTAGAGTGGGCAGTGCGCCCACCCATGAGCAGTAGTGAGGCGATTCCGCTCGATGCAACTGCAAGCGCAATCTTCCCAGAGAAACGCACCTAGGCCAGGATATGCTTCAGAAGCGTCGATTTGCCCGTACCTCCCGGTTCATCAATGAAGAAAGTCTTGTTGCCACGCGTCGAAGTCTCTACAGCGTCAATAATCTTGTCGTAGATGGCTCTCTGTCCCACGTTCAGTCGCCCTTCTTGGTCCACAGTCTCTTGGAGCAAAGTGTGGTCGTATCCCTGCATTTCGCGGCGAATCAGATTGTTCTGGAGTAGCGATTCGAGCACCAACGCTGGGAACTCGCTCAGCTGCGGAAGGTCGAAGTCGGCTACCGCGGTCCCGTTACCCTCTAACAGATCGTTCAGGCTCTTGAGCGTGTGGAACTTGACCATGTCATCCTTCGCCTGCCCTTCTAGGTCTCTGTACGTGCGGGCGAAATCTTCTGAGAGGTCATCGAAAAAACGATCCCACATCCTGCGGACCGATGCCATCTGGCAGTAAACGATCATGGTCGCGAAGAGCTGGCGAAGCTCGTACGGCATGCGGAAAAGGACTGCTTCAGACATACAGCTTTCCCATTCATTGTCGTCCTCGAGATATCTCGCAGCGAGGGCGGCATGTTGATATGACTCGTAAAAGACACCGTCGACACTGCGCAAGCCCCGGAAGGACGTGGGTCCTTTGCGGTGACACAGCAGAACGCGCATGTGGAACCGCTGGTCATCGCGAGACGAAACATGGACCAACCGACCCAGGGCTGCTTGATATCTTTTTCGGCGCACCCATCGCTAGCTCTTCGCTTTCCACGCCGGCGTGTGGAAGTCCTAGCTTCTGAAACTCAACAACGTATAGCCTCGCTTCGACTGGGCCGAGAAGGCCCTGATCCAAGTCTTGCAAGAAGACGGTGAGCTTGAGTTGCCACACGCGCGTAACAATGTCTGGTCGATCCTGCGCGGTCTGACCACCTGGTAGCTTCTCCAGAATTTCCTCCCAGGCGGGATTGCCCGTCATGGTAATGAAGAGGTCCGGTTTGCCGTACTCGCGGACAATAGTCATGGAGTCCTGATACCCCTGGTACATGGCGCGCGGTCCGCCTGTGTACGACGAAGGTAGTACGACGCGTTTGCCGATCTGGTTCAGGATGTCGGACCTCGCTCGATCGGGATGTTGCAGCGTTCCAGTCTGCTGGTTGAACTCGGAAAGCAGTACCACACCGTCACCGGGCTGCTCGGCATTTTCATTCATGAGAGCATCCCGAACACCGCAGTACTGGTCTGATCGGATCTCAGCCTGGTGAGTGGCCACCCACCGAAGACTTTCTTGCTCACACTTGGCACGTTGATACACAAAAACTGCTGAAATAGGCGGCAGTCCTGATGCAGTACAGATTGGTCTCCCTCCTTCTGATACAATCTGTATGCTACGTGCTCACGCAGATACATACATGTCTTGTTCCTTCGAACGATTCCGTTTGCGTACTCGTCCGTAAATGTCCAGCCCATTTCCCCATACGGAAGAAGGAGAGGGTATTGGAGGGGATCGTATGCTACGTGAGTCTCGTAAAGCCACATTAACGTGCGATCCCTCGCGTATAGTATGATATCGCGCGGTTGGTCCAGGTTCCCATCGTCCACCATAGTGACAGCGACCTCAGAGGCAGTAGGCAAGTTGTGTGTGCCAGGCTGGCTACGGTCCGCATGTAGGCGGATGCGCACGTCGACAATGTCTTCACCACGCGCGCGTCTCTCCCTCATTATCTCGCCGCAGGTAATAAATTGCTGCACGAACGGGTTATGCTCAGCCATCATCGCCTCAATGTCGCCCAACGCGACAGGATCCAGCCCGCTGAAAATGTCACTGCGGCGAAGCGCTCGCTGCTCCATGTCCGGATCCACGATGTAAATCTGAGCGAACTTCGGCGGCGCCGGTCGCTGTGTCCTGGGGTCGATGTAGGGAGGTAGAGAACCTAGGTAGTGACCCATTGCACCTTGAATCCGATACGTGTACACGCCACGTTGACCGGCGACACTTTCGTCTTGATTCACGGGGCCGAAGGTGCCCTGGGCGTTGCAGGAGGTTCCGACAGACGTGAATGCGAAGGCTTGGTTGTAGGCGCGTATTTGGCGCCGAATCTCAGGATCTTCGACCAAGTCTAGAAGCAGGGGCGGGGCCGCGGCCAAAGGTGGGAGCTGGACGGCCCCTTCGATGCAGCATCCCATCTTGGACTCAGCAGGCCACTTCCACGCGTTGCAGTGCTAGCAGATAGTAGTAGTAGGTAGCCGGTGGCGGCCATTCTCAATGTGCGGGCCAGTTACCATGGAGGCGCTGAAGTATTCTTGGTTGCAGATGGCAAGACCTTTCTGAAGGCATCGTCGGCGGATCCGACGCGCTCTCGGTCCGCTTCCTGTTCCTCCGCTGGCCGATTAGCCCGGATCCGTTCAGTACGGAGCCTCTCGCGCTCCCTGACAGCAGCAACTTCCTCAGCAGTTCGATTGGCACGCGTTTGTCACTGACGAATTCGGTCCTCCTCCTGTCGAAGGCGCCGTTCCTGTGCAGTCTCGCTTGCTCGCATATCTTCATGACGGAGTCGGGAACCCCTCGAGTGTGTGCAGCTGTTCTTGATTCAAGTCCAAGCGCGCGTCTTGCAGATGTAGGCGGTCACGCTTACGGGCCTCAGTCCTCGCGGCTTCTGACAGTCGAGCCGTTCTTGCGCGTTGGCGCTCCGCATTTAGTACACGAACTCGTTCCCGGGCTGCAGGGGACATGTTAGCACGTCGCGTCCGGGCCCTTTCCGCGGCACTGGGCCTATTCCATGCTTGCTGAGAAGCCGAAATAGCAGCGCGACGTAGCCGTTGCCGCTCTGCGTCACGGTGCCGACGCTCCAGAGCAACCTGTTCAGGGTCGGACGTACCTGCCACGACAACAGAAGCCGCGGCGATCGGAGGCACCATTTGAGCAACAGGCGGAGGAATCGGAACAGTAGCAGCACCTACATTCGGTGCGACCAAGGTGCTGTCCCCTTCGTCAATGGTCATCGCCTCCAGCGCCTTGGTAATGTTGCGTCGTTTGGTACGGCGGCGTGCCTGCCGTCTCCTCTTTGCTGTAGGTTCCCCCGGAGCGGTGGGGGTAGCGTTAACGCTTTCGTTTTCGCGCCTCGCCTCCTCCAGTTCCTCGCGTGTCCGCTTGCGTCTTGCCCTGGTGTGCTGAAACGCATAGGATCGTAACATTACGCGTTAGACTGGATGTCTAAGTACGCTGTAGCATGTGTAAAGAACGATATACTGTCTTCCAATACACGCGAACACGTCAAGCTCATAAACGAACGTAACAGGTAAGCAGGGGGTGAGTCCGGAGACCGTCGTACAATCCACGAAGAGCTACCTTCAAGCAGCGCACGTCGCCACCCACAGAAACAACACAACCCCGAAGCAATCGAAGCTCCAGCGTCGATCCAAAACGTACATATTTCGCAATCCTGTACGGCAGTAAAAACACATCATTAGCCAGATAGTGCCCCGTTCTTCTTCTTTTGTTTTGGTACCTCACCTCCACTGCTACCACCTCCGTGCACTCATCATATATTCCAACGTCTCAATACCTTTGGAGACGAAGCATCAGTTTTTGTGCCGAAGCGCGAGCAGTTACCACATTTTCTCGGTCGCTTTTCCTTTGGCGGCTGTGGATAACCGTCGGCTTGATGCCACACTTGACCTCACGGTCCAGGCGATATCCCTTTTCGGGTTTAGGAGGGGTAATGGGTCAGAGTTTTGGGCTTTTTATCTTTGAACGGTGCCGTCACCGGGATCGTAGGAATTGAAGGGCCGTACAGGATACGATCCGTGCACATAATGGAACAACAACCGAAGCCACAGACGCTAAGGAGTCGGGCTGTACACCGTAGGCAAGGCGCACAGTGCACCGCCATCGAGCACTCCTCGCAACCTCGCAACAGCGAAATCCGAACTCTTTTTGGAATGGGAACATGCTCTCGCATGAGCTCTGCCACGGCACAGAGCGCCTCAGGATGTCTCCACCCCGAGGGCCGGTTCCATTTTACGACAACTGGTCCGAGGCTGAGGTGAGTGACCCGGCAAGCCGGCTTTTATCGCCACATGGATCCACCCCAGGACCCCGGATTGGTATGAGATTTCCCATGCCGCTGGCGGGCGGACATGGGCGCCTCAGTGCCCCTGCTCGTGAGAGCTTAGGAATTGTGACAGAGCTTTTATGACGGCAGCGGGGGCCAGCTGCAACCTTTCAAATAACTGAATTTGGGTACGGAAGCTACAGTACCCAAATCGCAACAGGTCCAAAGTACCCGAAGGGATGACGATTCGCAAAATGGGCAATATTGCAGATTCGGGGCAACGGCCTGGCATCTGTGCACTCGAGGGGAGTCTCGACTATATGGCCGTGTCGTGGAACCCACTGCAACCACCCCCCGAGCCCCGCAGAGGGCCTGTCAGAGCCCCCCGCAGGCAACTGCCCACCCTTAATTCCGTACCACAAACCCTCGGTTGCCCTGAAGGTACCAGTTATCCCAACAGGGGAACTCCCGAAACCGTCTTTGATATTATTGTTAAGTAAGGTAAAGAGCTATGCGTACCTGGCCTGTGCACGCGTGTGGAATTCTGTGGGCCGCAGCACGCGCGCCGCCGTCCGAGCACTTGGTCACGCCGCCGCCGGGCGATTTGGAAAAGGGGCAAATGCGAGAGGTGGCCGGAATAATTGCTTGTCGGACAATGGGAGGGCGGGCCGCCGTCGCTGCGCTCGGCAGCTTTTCGACCAATGGTGGGGCGTTATAATCGTCACGCAAGGCTGTTTTTGCAATTTCGGGCATACTTATTCGAGTCCGTATGGTAGGGATTTGCGACTGGACGGGATGATGGTATGCCGCGTGATGGGGCGCCTGCGGCGCAAGAACGCGCCGCCGAGTATGCCGCAGGACAGGCCGATTCCGTTGAACAGGTTGACACGCGACAGACGGGCGGGAACGTTCGGCTGGTAGTTAAGTAGATACCTGGTGCACGACTAAAACGTGGTGCACGACTAATACTGGTGGTATTACTGAACTATCTCTCCTAGGTACGAAGTATGATTAAATCCGAACTACGACTGAATAGCGTGAACGGTGTACTGCGATCACTGTATGAATGAATACCTGAAAAAACTGATAAATTACGTGCATGTTGCCTGTGCCGTCACCCCATTACCACAATTGCGAAATTTATTTTGGTTTCCATGTTGTGCGATGGTGGCTCCACCGCACACGCTGAACGCTCATGCGGACGCCATTCAACGACTGCAGCTCTGCAAGCGGCTTGGAGTGTCTGCTGACCCAAGAGCTGGCTACCGCAGTCGCGGGCTGCTCGCCGATTCGCGAGGAGGAGCAGATGTGCGACCATGTTTGCGACCGTATGCGGATGCAGCTCGTCGACAGCTTTGCTGAGCAGCAACCAGAAGCCTCGGAGGGTTTACGTCGTAAGTTCGGAGACATCGTGGCAAGCTTCGTCAAGTTCTTATGGAAACGGCCGGAGATAAGCTCCATCAAAAGGCTGGCCAACAACCGCAAGGTAGAGCAGAATCTTCAGCTTCCATGACGTCGCCCACCCGGGCTACAGGACACAGTGGGGACTGGATCCTCCGGTACAGACTGGAGCGTCCAGTTGGAAGACGACTGCCGCGCGATAAACGAAGAGTTTGAGGCTCTGGCAAACATCAAGAAGGTGCTCACCGCCGAGAAGGGCATCACCAGCTTCGTGGGAGTTTTTTTTTACGCTCAAGTTCGACAAGACAGCCATACGAAGTGGCTGAACTGCATCTGATATGTACGCACACGAAGCTGCTGCGGTTGTCGAACTCAAGCTGCCAGCTGTCACCGACTGGTTCATCCCCAGCGATGACGGTCAAGACGCCTTGTTCGACTGCGGCTCCTACGGCTCGGTGCACCCCAGCCCCGGGCGGTAGGGGCGCCTTGGTGGTGATCAAGTGTCTACTGGTGGGCGACGACGCGGCCAAAGAGTCCTGTTGTTCTGTCTTCACGCTCGAGGGCGGCAGGGACCGAGGTGAGAACGAAAGGAGTGGCTAAACTCAAACTGAACTAACGGTTCTGCTTCTCTGCGAACCCAGACCGCGAATCTACGAACTGCAAGGTCATGGTACATCAGGATGATACCGGTTGTAAACCGGTTCACCCCAGAACACTGCCCCCAATACACGAGCTAGGCGTCGATGAGCTGCTCTTGGCGAGCATTGTGCTCCATCCTCCGGGTCTTCGTGACCAACGCCTCTGGGCTACCACCGCTTCCACGACACATCGGCTCCACGGCTACCGACGCGAGCATCGCTCCAACGCTGGATGGTAAAATATGCATACGGCCGATACCTTGTCAAGCCCCACCGTCCACCATTCGTGAAGCACCACTTGAACACCTTGGCCCTCGCTTATCTTCACAGGTACCGCACCCTTGCGCGCCCCCTGTCTTCGCTTCGTCCCCGTGCGGGAAAACCTTAAGCCGACGCCTTACTCGGCCGGAGCTTTTCCTCTCCGTAGCGCTGACGTACGCCACTCGGATAGGCACCCTGCTGGGTAGTGCTGGACTTAAACCCACGTCCTCACCAGCTAAACGACCGCCCTTGATCGCGCACTACGCCGCCCTCGATCCCCTCGTCGTCCTACCACTCGCCTCTCCTTGGAAGCGTCCCGAGCGTCACTCCGCGCGCGCTCAGCGGTCGTAGTATTCGAACATGGACGCCGGCACCTGGCCTGGTCACCATCGGGCTGGATCGTAGATCGTGCACGCAGCGCAGAGGGTCCAACGTGCATCCCCTTCGTATCCTTGGTTTTCAGCTTCTTGCCGCTGAAACACGTCGCGATCTTAGCTCTCCCCCCGATCTTGCTGCTGCCCCCGTGCGCGTCGACGCACAGTTCCTCTTTAAAGAGGTTAGGCTTCCCCCGCGCGGTCAGAAACATATATTTGTTCTGTCTTTGACGTTTGTTGGACATTGTTGCAGGCACAGTATGAAACTTTGAACGCGGGATGGCGGGGCCAAAGGCTCCGGGATCTGGGTTGCTGGGTCCTGAAGAGGAGAGAGGAGAAGCACAAGTGATGATAGCTCTCCGCTGTCCAAGCCTAGCGCCCTCATCAATCCTACATGCATTGAATAATAATCTAGCTACTTTAACTTCTTATCAGACTAGGATCCTTGCAGCGGACACGAGCACAAGACTCTGAGGGAACCTCCAACACCCCCGCTTGCTCGCGTCGCGCCCAACTATCGGAGGAACGAAGTGCTCAGCACTCTCTACGAACATCGTAGGCATCAGCAAGCACGAACATCATGCTGGAATTTCACGCGATCTTCGCGTCACCAAAGATGCTCGAACATCGACGCAACCGCGCACAGCATGTTGACGAGGCGATCTGGAGTTTCCCGTTCGCGGCTGCGCCGTCCAGTCTGCACCCATCAGAAATCAAGTGGGAGAGAAGATAATCCGGGGTGCAGCCACGTGCGTCACCCGAAGAACCGGATTCCTGGAGGCTGCAGCCAATACCGAGTGGCCCGGACCCGTACAAGCCCGAAGCGGGTGCGTACACCCCGAATGAACCACCCGAGTCCGAGCCCGGAACGACTGTGCTGTGATGAACCGGAGTGGAGGGACGAGTGATGAAGACACGAGATGCCAGAAGCCCACGCGTCCGAAGGCGTGAAAGAGTGTGAAGATCCGAGCTCTCAGAGCTCGTACGGTCCGACTTGGTGACGGACATCCCGGAGCGACGAGGATAGCCCGGATGATCGAGTGACTTCCCGGATGGATCGACACCCGGATGAAGTTGAAGCTGTGCGGCTTCCAGCCAATCAGCGAGTGACACGGCACCCGAGGCTTTAGACCAACGTACATTGAGATCTGGTTTCCAGCAGGCTGCATACACGTATGTGCATTTGTCAACAGCACAGCTACCAGGAACAACTTACCAACTGCTGCCTGGCGGCTTCGCAGATTCTTATCCCAGTTGAGAAATGACCACTGAGTCTTAACTCGACCAAAGCCCCACTCTACCGCCTCTCTAGCGCTGCTCATCCGTGCGTTGAAAGCAGCCTTGGCGGCACTGCCACTGGAGTCCGGAAACGGCCAGCACATAAACTCACTACATCCGTAGGTTGGGTCGCCATAGATTACCTTGCCTTGAAATACTTCGTCACATGCCAGCTCGTCCAGCAAGCAGTTCATGCTGAGCATAGTCGAGTCGTGTCGACGTCCTTCCACGGGGCCATACATGCTCACAATGATACCGTCCGGTGTTGTGACGCCTTGCCAGTTGAAGCAGTGTCGCCTTGAATGACCATTATACAGGGCCCGCTGTAAATTCTTGTAGGCTGACGCAGGGATGTCGCGAGCACTTGGGCGGCACACACACTGCTTGGTGCCGTCAATAAACGCCCAGCAACATTTTAGGGGAGCACCCTTCGCCCTTACCGCGCTGCAGTAGCCTTCGATCCGCCTTACAACCAGTACTCTGTTGAAGTATAGTCGCTCCTTGTGTCGCATGAATGACTCATGCACTGTGTGTTTACAGATACGGCTGTAGGCTGCGGGGGATCGGCCAAACTCGTTCGCCACCGTGAAGAGAGTGGAGGGTTCCTTGAGACGCCTACACAGCATAGCCAGTGCCTCTAGTGTGGGAACCGTGTCTCGCTCGGGCGTGATGACGCATGGCACCGGGAGATGAAGCTTGTCAGCAAGCTCGCGCAGCTGAGGAATCGTGAAGTTGAACTTCGTGCGGGCTGTGGCGTCGTCCATGGCGTTATCAAAGCCATTTCGGGTATCAATGCGTGGAGGTAGGCCCCTCAACGATAGCAGTGAGCAGACATCAAGAAGCGCATCACGCGCAGGAAGCGTTTGCGCTTGCAGCGCGCTGCCAACAGAAGTCCGGCGGTAGCCTCGATGGCTTGCTTCGTGGACAGCTTTGGGGCGACAAAAACCATTTGGAGGTCGAGAATTCAGGGACTTAGCGTGTACGACGTTCAGGTTCGAGTGGTTCCCGTGAGCTTTGTGAAACGAGAGAGCCCGTTCAGCTTCACCACCGCTGGTGTGAAACGAAAGTCGATTTCTCAATAAGATTTTAGAGGCAATAGCCACGGTACTGTCTTTTTCCTAAAGTGAATTTGAAATACTGCTCAAACCAGGCTGCGAAAGTTCTCTACTATCTTCTACTTCTTTCTGACTTGGTCTCCTGGATTCTTGGCGGTCTCCTTCGTCGTGTCCGCGCACGCGCATTCAGGATGACTTGGTCTTGGTATGGTAGGTCGCACGTCGGACGTCACGTCGGGTTCCGGAGCGGAGCACACATCATATGTCGACGCTGATATATTTGGGGTCCCTTGGCCTCACTTGAGGTTTGTATGGGGATCTGCAGCACGGTCCATCCCGAAGGGTGGGACCGGCATTGCGTTTCTCCGGGGCACCTTGAAACTGGCCTCCTGGCCAGCTGGACCAGCGCTAGATCATTATCTAGGCTTAGAGTAATAGTACAGATTGTACTACTGGTAACTGCTTCTCGTTTACACTACCTCGCTGCCGTTGTTGTTGCCGCGTCGAAGGGTTACCTGGAGCAGCTGCATCATAAACTTCTCTCTTGCTCTCTCCGCGGAAAGCAAACGCTCTTCACGAGCCCGCTCGGCGTCTTCACTCCATCATTTCGTCATGCTGTCGCTTTTTGGCAGCCTCTTTCTTCTCGAAGTTGAGGCGGTTGTTCAAGCACGTATACTTTTCACAATTTCCACCGGCCATGCCTTCTATAGCTATAGCGTCCGTGACGGCATGCATTTTTTCGCTCTTGGTGGTTTTTCGGCTACGGCCTTTTGCACTGAGCACCCCACGCTTTTGGCCCGACGACGGCGATGAAGCTTCCGTCGCTGGAAACACCCGGTCGGGATCTACGTCCTCATCACCGGATTGAGAGTCGGCGTGCAGCTCGTCCTCCAGCTCGCCCATAGCCAAACGCCGCATTAGCGCCCCCGACGCTTCGATACCATCTCTCTTGGTGCGCGCGCCTTGTTTTGCTTCTTCGCGCATGGATTTCCACCCGTCCATCCGCTGGACAATGTCTTGCAGCAGAACATCGCGCTCTTCGTACTCTTCGCTGGTTCCAGAGGCCCTGCGGGACGCGCACTCGGCTTCGCGGAACTGCTTCACGAGCTTGTCGAAGCGTGTACGCAGCGAGGTTCCTGGTTTGTCCTTCACAAAAGTCGGAGTGTCGCCACACATCCGCGCTATCTGATCAAAGCACTTCATCACACCATTAGCCATACCATAGGGAGCTTCCCACGGCTTTACAGTGTTCACAGCACGTAGAAGGATGAGATCATCGCCAGCAGTGAAGTTCTTCCGAGCTTGCTGGGCTTCTCCTTGCTGCTTCGTTGGCGTGGGAAAGGCGCTGCTCTCGTCTTCTTCTAATGCAGTCTCAGAAGGAAGCAATCCTTCGCTCGAGTCTGCCATTCGTGCTAGCGGTTCGCCACTGCTGTACGGTCCTCTCGACTGGTCGTCACTGCTGGTACTCTCCGTGTTGTCGACGTGCTGAATCTGAACTGAGCGCTGTCAGCGAAAGTTTGATAACTGGCCTCGGTGCCTCGCTTTCGATTACAGAGAAAGGCCTGCGTGATCTGGTGAAGCTCAACTCAAATACGGCTGCAAAAGTTCTCTAGTGATAAGAAGAAACAGAGTTTATTTTGCGTGAGAAGTGGTGCCTTGTCGGCCCCCTTGCTTTGGGCGTACTGCGTTGAGGAAGACTGCTGCGACCTATAGCGACTACTACGAGGCTGAGATCCAGGAGCGCTGGCGTATCGGACGACCAAGACCGCGCGAGGATCGAGGAACCCGCGCGAAAACTCTCACCTAAGTCTAAG
>JAABLK010000670.1:0-19805 GCA_012295415.1 Phytophthora chlamydospora | reverse complement strand
GCCACGCCATCGCTACCGATCAAAATGTTTCGACAGCGAACGTCCCCGTGAATAATCCCCCGTTCATGAAGGTACTCGAGTCCTAGCGCTGCGTCAAGGAGGAACTTCCAAATCCCTGGCTTCTCCACTGAAGGGGAATGAATGTACTCCCGCAGCGATCCTTCGCTAGCGTACTCGCACACGAAAAACTTCAGCTGTGGACCAGCACTGCATGCGCCGTACATCTTGATCACGTTGGGGTGCCTCAACCGCTGCCACAGACAGACCTCCTCCTGGAACGTCGAGTGGGAGGCTTCTGGGATGAACAGCTTCACGACAGCATCCACTTGGCACGGTATTCTCCCCCGATGTTGCCGCTTTTGCAGAAGTAAGCGAGTGCAACTTCGGACGGAGGAATAGTACAACTTGCTGGAATGTCAGGACTTTGTACTTGTTGGCGTTTGAAAAAGCGAGATACCCGTGATAATGCAGAGATCCTAGGTGGAGCTGGAGTTGAAAGCAAAGGCGTGAGAGCCCGTTGAATTTCAAAAAAGCCTCGATCAGCAGCAAGCCGGACTGCCGTTTCTCCGCGCTTGTCCCTAGCATTTGCGTCAACACCGAGATCTGGCACAAGACAGCGAACAATTTCGATACGTTTACCTTGAATGGCATGGACCAGAGCTGTTTTCCCCTCTTCGTCCTGAGCATCGACGCCAGCTCCTCCTTCTTCTGCAAGGTATCTAACAAGTGCAACGTGTCCTCTTATAGTAGCCCACATCAGAGGCGTACGTCCGTCTTCGTCACGAACATTCACATCAGCGCCGTGCTTAACGAGAAACCGCACGAGTTGAATGTGTCCAGCATGAGCAGCAGTCATCAATATAGTTCTTCCAAAGGATGTTTGCATCGTCAATACTGCGTGTCTGCCTGGGTCCTTTACCTGCAAATCCGCGCCGCCTTCTTCAACGAGATACCGAACGACCTCATAGTTTTGCCACCGCTTAGCAGCCACCAGAAGCGCTGTTAGATTGTCCTTGCTCTTCATATTCACATCAGCGCCACATCCAATGAGATACCGAACGACTTCAATGTTTCCCTTTGCAGCGGCTCCCATAACTGCTGTGAACCCTTCCAAATCCTTGGCGTTAACGTCAGCATTGCCATTTACAACGAGATACTGAACGACCTCAATGTAGTTACAGTTAGCGGCCCACCACAGCGCTGTGTAGCCACGCTCGTCCTTGGCATCAACCTCCGGATTGCCATCGACAACGAGATACTGAACGACCTCAATGTAGTTACAGTTAGCGGCCCACAGCAGTGCTGTGTATCCACGCTTGTCCTTCGCATTGACATCAGCGCCCCGTTCACAGAGGCGTCGGAAGACGGTGATATATCCAAACTCAGAGGCCACCATCAGTGCGGTGACTCCGTTCGTAGCCTTTGCCTCAATATCAGCGCCGCGTTCTTCTGCGAGATATTGCACGACGTCAGCGCGTCCGGCTGCAGCGGCCTTCATTAGTGCGGTGCGTCCTCGTTTATCCTTGTCATCCACATCAGCAACTCGCTCAGCAAGACATCGAACGACTTCCATGTTTTCACGTTCAGCGGTCAACATCAGTGCTGTGACTCCATCAACATCCTTGGCATCCACATTAGCGCCGCGTTCTTCAGCGAGATATCGGACGGTGTCAGTATGACCGCCTTCAGCGGCCTTCATCAATGCGGTAAGTCCACGTGTGCTCTTGGCATTTATATCGACACCTCGTTCTTCACAGAAGAAGCGCACGTTACCCAGCTGACCTTCAGCAGCAGCCTTCCTCAGCGCTTCTTCTTCTTCATCATCACTCGCGCCTTGCTTAATCGTTGCTCTCATCGCTCGTCGGAGTTCATTCATCCAAGCCATAACGATACGCTTGCTGTGGGTTGAAACGGGAACTGCGACTCGACGCGCCTTCCTGGCCCAGGTATTTAGCACCGAGCCACACATGCGAATTCGGCTCGATATCTAGCTGAACCTTGTCGGTAGCATTGGAGCGATCCATTTCAGCAGACACTCGCAGAAGAGATCACTCAACGGAAGAGCATTAGCCGCTCGATGCAGCAGTTTGTCAGGTGTATAATTTCATTGCTGAGAAAGCAGAATCGATAGTGACAACAAGTTAATGAACCACACCCCTGAACCTCGGAAGTTCGGGAATGGTGGAAAGTTGGTCATGAAGCGACTGACATGGCTTCTACCTGGACGATCCGTGCTTCACCCCACTAAAGCAAGTTTCTCACCACAGCAACGAGAAAAGCGAGAAGGAAAACTTGCAAAGCATTTACACACTGAACCAGAATAGAAAGCACAGCCTCTCCAGCGTCCTAAATGGTCTTGATCTGCGCCATGGGGGCCTTGTAGCCCGCGCCCATGGCCGTATACACGGTGCCACTCGATCCCGGTCCGTAGACGTTCTCAGCCGGGGGCGGGTTCCTCATGAGCTCCGCTCGGTACGCGTGCGAACGTTGGATGGCCACGTACGTGACGAAGAGCTGCACCCCAAAGGACAGCGTGCCAAAGATGATGACGCCCCAGCCCCAGGCGTCAAAGTCCTTCCACTCACTCACGAGGATGAAGAGCACGACGGCCGAGATGGCCTGAAGCAGCAACATGAAGCAGTTGCCGAAGTAGTACTGCACCCCCACCGTCATGTCAGTAAAAGTCAAGATATTCATACAGTTGAAAGGTTTTACGTACGAATTGGATGAAGCTGACTTTGCTCTGGATCACAGGCTGCACCGAGCCGTAGTAGCCCATGGAGGCCACGATGACGCCGAAGAGCCCCGACCACCACACCGTGTAGGTGAAGAAGAAGGACACGAACGTCACTCCAAGCTGCAGCAGCGCGATGGCGTTGCACGGGTCCCGGTTCTCGTACAGGAAGCCGAACTGGTCGTTGCGCTCGAGATCTGCCATGGCTGAGGTGTAGCTTGGCTGTAGAGGACTGCGGCGTGGAGGCGTCCGAAGCAGGAATGACCCGCTTCCATCGATTGGATCCTGTCGCGTCGTTTCGCAAAAAGATACCAAAAAGTACCTATGAGAATTCATACCGTGTATTAATTTTGAGATTTGTCCTCCATGATCTAAATACCAAAACAGGGTATGTTAGTCGTCAGCCAAGTGTGTCCGCTGATGTCCAACTTCAACATGAGTGAGACGTACCTTGGTGATCTTCTCAAGATCATTAGCGAGCTTGCTGCTCTGCTTCTGCTTCTTGCGGCGGACTCTTTCGTTCGGTTCCAAGTCGCCCTTGCCGTCGGTGAGACCAGCGGCCTTGCGCCGGCGGGCTGTCTCTTCGTCGTCCTCGTCGTCGCTGTCTCCTCCAAGCGCGCCGACACCCTGGTACTCAGCGTAGTCGTCTGCTTCACCCGTCATCTTGGCCTCCTTTGCCTTGCGCTTCTTCTCGCGCTCAACCTTCTTCTGCGTCTCCACTGCCTTCTGCAGCGTCTCCTTCCACGCGCGCTCGGCGTCCTCCTCTTTTTTCCGAGCCGCCTCCTCCTTCTCTGTGATCGAAGCGCTGAGGTTTGAGAAGTAGCCTGCCTTCTTAACCGCTTCTTTCTTCAACGCATCGGCGGATACATTGTCCATGCGCTGGTCGATTGGGACGTATTCGCCCACGTCAGGGAAGATATCTTCCTCCTCGTCTTCAACAACAGCTTTAACTTCAGCTTCTGGCATCGGTACGTCCTCCTCAGCTTGCCCACCATCATCTTTCTCCTCACAATGACGTCGATCCTCCTTCTTCTTCTTTCGCATCTTCTTGCCGTTCTTCTTACAACTCATCAGCTCCTTCACTCCATCAATCAGGGCCTCATCCACAATGCCACTCAGCACCTCATCCGGCTCAGGACAGTCCTCTTTACTGCGCTGCACACTCACAGGAACACTCTCAATCTCCGTCGTCGACAGGTTGAAAGTGTAGTACATCCTGCCGGGCAAAAACAGCTCCGATTTGGTTGACGTCGCAGTCTCCGGCGTGCTCTGACACGCGTGGAAGTACACCAGCCTCCCCATCCTTGTCTTGAACGTCAGCTTGCCATCATTACCTGACTTCACCCCATCATCTCCAGCTACGACAGCATCAACAGCGTCGTTCTCGACCTGCTTCTTCTCCGCCAGCAGCTTCTGCTTCTCTCTCTTCAACTGAGCCAGCAGCGCGTAGTCCAATCCTTTGACCAGGTGCGTGTGCTCCATGTCTCCGCCGAGAAACTTGCTCTGCTGAGTGTCCAAATGCTTGAACTCGTCAGCATCGATCATGTCACCCATCCCACCGCGGCGGCGCTCGGCCGCACGGTCTCGATACGAACTCTTCTTAGGCTGCTTGGGCTCTTCATCTACAGGCTCTGCATTCTTCGGTTTCTTGCCCTTCTTTTTGGCTTTCTTCGCGGACAGCTTCTTGATTTCGGCTAGGTCCGCCTCCGACAGGTTGCGCTTGCCTCCATAGCTGCGCTTGTCGCCATCGCCGGCCCCGCGGCTCGCCACGAGCTGCCGGAAGTCGTCCTGGTTCATGGACAATCAATTCCGACAGGTACATGTGTTGCTATCAGTTTCTGCAGTATTGAAGTGACCCGACACGATTGGCAGAAAGCAAGAATCCATTTCCACCAATTGCCGAGCATAGATCTATTCATTGGTGGAGAACGCCCTGGCCAGGACCCTTAATTAAGGGTCTCGCGCGCGATGAGCAGCGCATACAAATCACAAGAGGTTTCCCACCCCCACCCTGTTTTATGGCTAGAATTAGCGACGTCGACTCTGCGCCTGCGAAACGCGGGGCTGGCTCGGTCGCCGCTGCTTCATCACTTTTGAGTGCCTGGTCTACTTACTTACTCCAGTTTTCTACTGCAAAGGTGCGTTCTTGCTTCAGGGTTATCTGCATGGCTCGGCGGCGCTCTCTCTACGACACAGGATGGATGAGGGGACTAAGGGAGAGGAGTCGAGTAGCTCCCAAGCTCCAGGATCCAAAACAGCTACTCGCCATCCTTCCTTGTCAAAAAGGGGGAGCGTCCGGCGTTCGGCCATTTTCGACTCTCGGAGTGCTAACCTGTGCCTTCATTTTCGACACTTTTAGAAATATGGCTGACGCTATTGCTCTCGCGCGCGAACGCCTCGCGGCCAAGTTCGGTGACGTCCGTACGGGCGGCAAGGGATCGGTGCGCCGAAAGCGCAAAGCCGCCCACAAGACGGCCACCGCCGACGACAAGAAGCTGGGCGCTACCCTGAAGAAGCTGGGCGTGACCCCCATCCCCGGTGTGGAGGAGGTGAACCTCTTCAAGGCTGACGGCCAGGTCATCCACTTCCAGGCCCCCAAGGTGCAGGCCTCGATCGCCTCCAACACGTACGCGGTGTCGGGCTTCAACCAGACCAAGTCGCTGCAGGAGCTGCTGCCGGGCATCATTAACCAGCTGGGCCCGGACAACCTCGCGAACCTCAAGCAGATCGCCGAGTCCTACACGGCCGCCCAGAACGCTGCCAAGGCCGCCAAGGCCCAGGCCGGTGACGACGACGATGACGATGAGGTCCCGGACCTTGTCGACAACTTCGAGGACGTTAGCCAGCAGGATTAAGAAACGCGCGACGAGCCGGCGACCTGCAGCTGAGGACACGCTGACCTAGAGACGGATCGACGGGCCTCCACTCGCTTCGTCCTTCAATGTCGATGTATCTGCTCGAGGCTGCGAGCCGCCACTTTCCGCCGACGCCGCCTTTGATGTCCTATAGGTTTCGCATCAAGGAGCGTAATTTCTTAAGAGAATCCCAGTACAACTAGTACACCAGGCATAACATCGGAGAACTGCAGTAGCTCAGCAGTGCGTGTGTTCGTTCCGTCTTAGAGGAAAGGGGCTGTCATAACAAAAGAGGAAACTCTTGCAGGTTTCAAGTTCATCAAACCAATGCTAGAGTTTATAGCGATCACAGTCTCCGTTCTGCATGCGTCACGAGAGTGGCTTGTCATTATCTACTCTGCTCTCTCTCCTACCACCCACAGCTCCTCGTGCCTCGCCGCCTTAACTACGCCTAAGTTACTCCTTGAGGGTCACGATGGCCTTCTTCCAGTCCTTCTCCTTGTACACGTAGCGACCACGGAACGCACGCTTAAACTTGCCTACATTCAGAGAAACAACCAGCCATGTTAGACACCTCCACTGGTATAGCCCTATAGCATTCTGCAAGCCTGGACGCACCCTCGTAGTTCATGGTGTTGACCTTGGCCACCGGCAGGTCGTAGACCTTGGTCAGGTACTCCTTGATCTCGTGCTTGGTGTAGTGCGGCTCCACGCGGAAGACGTACTGGTTGTCACGCAGCCGCGTGCGCGCGTTCTTGCCCATGAAGGTCACCGCCATGTTGGGGAACTTGATGCGGTTCCACACCATCTTGCCCGAAGTCTCAAGTCTGCTATGGGCCAAGCGTCTGCAAGGGCATGTGGCTCACAGCAGCTGCTTTTCAGCCAATGACAGGATTTTAAACACACTTTCTACGAATCATATATATACGCAGATTTCGACCAATAAGAGCGATTATTGCAGCTTTCACGAAGCTGGCGAAGATGGCGCGCGCAGGCAAGTGCTTCGAGTGCGTCCTGCAGGGCGAAGTGGTGCGTTAGACGGCGCCATACTAGCTGGAGGTGAAAGAGGAGATACAGAAGGCCATACTGACGGCTTCTGTGCCCTTGTATTGGTGTATTTGTCTTGATTACAGAACTTTAAATACTTTCCCTCCTTCGTCGAGCGGCTCGGTGGGCTCTGCGATGAAAGCGTCGTCAAGGTAAGGGTTTAATTGACGTTATTCAGAAGAAAGGTAGACGTAAAGTAAAGTGTAATTTGTTTGCCGAGGACAGGAGGATATTGCGTTCAAGGAGTACGTCTACAACTTCGACGACAAGTGTCCGCAGTACATCCAGGGCGTGCCGCACTACGAGGTCCGAGCTCGCCACGTGTTCTCTGGGTCCACAACGTTCCAGGGTGAAGCAGTTGAGATGCCGTCGGACGGAGGGCAGAAGTGGGAGCTGCGCTACATTGGGCGCTGGGAGCGCAAAAAGATGTCGGAACACGTCGGCAGCGCACCGCTGGGAGTGCCGTTCCGCAGCCAAATTGCAGTCTCGGTCGGACAAAACGTGCGCGCTTTCCTCGGCACGCTGGGGTTCCGGTAAGTGGTTGGAAGCGATACTCTCTTCGCCACGTGCTTCCAATAGCTGACTCTCGTGCACACGCTTTGAATCTGAACAGCCACAGCTACAGGTACATGCGCCTCGGCACGAGATGGCAATTCCCTAACGGCATCACCATCGAAGCTACGCGCATGAAAGCGGTACGTTAGTAGTCATCCAGCAACAACCGAGCTTCGTATCCCTGACTAATGACCTCTTGCCTTTCCTATCGCAGCTGAAAAATGAGGACGAGAAAGACGAGTATCGACTCGTGGACCTGGAGAACTTGCGTGTGGAGGCTCTGCTCGTGGAGATTTTTGCTCTCACGACGGACGAGAAGATTGACGAAGCTTCCCAGAAGATCCGCCGATTTGCAGTGGACCTGGATCCGTACTTCATCGAGCGTCCCTCGGAAGGCAAGGAAATTCTGCACAGCACAGCCACCTTGGCCGCTGAACGCCGCAAGCGCCCACGCCAGTAGATTTGCTACAAGCTGCTGGCTCCGTGGTACAGAAGCAACCGCACCGCAACGCTCAAAGAGGATTTGGAATCGCATTAGGAAATAAAAATGAGGTGAAAACTGAGCTCCTTCGTTGGGTCAAACGATGCCTGCGTCGCGCTCACAGCTGGAAAATCGCTCGAATACTTGGCATCTTCTCTAGTTGCAGTCACAGGCCAGACGTTCCTGTCTGACTGCTCGGTACTGCGGTGGCTGGGACAGACGGATCAGCTCGGGCGACTCAAGCTGCTCTCTTCCGGGGGAAGCAGGACTGTCCTGCTGCATGCCGTCCTTCTCGTCGCGGTAGTCTTTCACCATGCGATCAATCAGACACTGGAACGCGTCGTTGATGTGCTCGCCGCTCTTGGCCGAGGCGCGGAACCACTCGACGATCTTGTTCTTGTCCACGCACTTCTGCATGTTCACGCCGAGGTCCAGCGCGCCCATGGGGTCCATGAGCAAGTCGCTCTTGTTCGCGACCATGACGACGGGGATCTCGGCGCCTTCATTCAGGTCCTTGCAGCACGTGTCGATCTCGTTCTTCCAGTTCACCACGGCGTCGATCGTGTTGGCTCTCGTGATGTCACAGACAATCACCGCGCCCTTGGCTTCCCGGAAGTAGCCGCGCGTGAACTTGGCGAACCGATCTTGCCCCGCGATATCCCAGAGCTGCAAGCTGATGGTCAACTGGTCGTCGTACTCGATGATCTTCTCCATAAAGTCCGCTCCGATCGTGCTCACGTACTCCTCATTGAAGCTGTCTTGAGTGAAGCGTCGGATGGTGCTGGTCTTCCCGCAGCGAGCGTTGCCCACGATGAGAACCTTCATAATGACCGTCTCTGACTCACTGTCCGAAGACGAGTCCATGCTTTCTTCTTCTGAGCCACTGGACTCCGAGCCACTGGAGTATTGAGCCAGCATCTCGTCGATCTCCTCTTTCGTCGGCGCTGGGGCATTCTCGAGCGCCGCCAGCTGCTGCTGTACTTCCTCCATACTTAACGAAGCTGTTACGGACCTCGAGCGCTCACTACGTGGCCCAAACACTCGAGAAGAGCTGGTTGGCGCGCTGTGCACGCTGTGAGCATCGGTCTCCACATCCGACAAAGTGCACGCCTCCGAGTCGTTGTCCACCGTGCCAATGCTGCTGCGCTGCTGCTGCAAGATGCGCGCCGAGTGCTTGGAGCTGAACATGGCGGCCACGTCGCCGAACTCGCTCATTCTTCAGCAGCCTCAATAGTCTCACTGTCGAGAGGAATCGACCTGGAAGAAGGCAGACAAACTGGGACGGGCCGAGCTGGAGATGGCACCGTTGGGAAGTTGCCGTGCCGTGGCTCTTCAACCTCAGTCTCACTGAAGTAACACTAGTGTCTACCACACCATGACATACCGAACCTAAGGCGTACTTAGGCATTCACTCTAAGCATGGCGACGGGCAAGGAGGCGCTGCTGGCGCTGCAGCTGAGCTGTCGGGGCGACGCGGCGCGCGAGGCCACGCTGCGGGACTGGCTTAAGTTCGCCGAGTCTCGGAAGGAGGTTTCGCTGCTGCAATCGCTGCCCAAGATGCCAGCGGGCGGCGCTATCGACTGGCTCAAGCTGTACGAGGAGGTGGTGGCTCGCGGGGGCTTCTCTATCGTCTCTCAGAGGCAGCAGTGGGCTGACATCCTCGGACCTAATGGCCTCAACATAAAGGGATTAATGCCTTACCAATTGGCAGCCCATTACGACCGCTATCTACGTGCATTCGAGGAGAAACAGCTCTTCGGACGGGACTTGCCGCCCACCGAGCCAACTATGAACGTTCTTCCCAGCAAGCGTCCAGCTCAGGAGCATCAAGAGGCTTCCATAGCTACGGTACAAGATCTTCAAGATGCACAGGGTGGCATGGGCGGCACTCCATTGCCTAAGGCTAACAAGAGGTTCAAAGCTCAGAGAGAACTGCAGACGCACCTCGGCTCGCTGCACGGCATCGTGCTGGCGCTGGACTCGGACATGCCGGAGCAAGTACTATCGGCATTGAACCTGCTGACAGTGTTATCGTATGGAGATGGAGTGGGGGAGCAGATTGCCCAGCAGAATCAGCACCATCATCACCAGAACGCAGCGTCAGCGACAGCGAAGGCCAATGACACGGCGAACGAGAATGAACTGCTAGTGGATAACGTCCCTGGACTACTTGACGCTCTGTATCGCCAGTTAGTGGTGTGCAAATTGTTACCGGACGAGAAGGAGATGCAGCAGCAGCAGGCGCGTCGGAGGCTGCTGAACTTGACGCCGGATGACGGCGAGCGTGAACTGCTGGACTCGCGCGCGCTGCTGGTGCTGAACATCTTGAGGAACTTGGCCATCATCGGTGCCAATGAGAAACCCATCGCCGCGCACGATGAGCTCTGCGTGTTCTTCATCATGGCGCTACGCTACGTGAACAGCAGCGACTCACGGAACTGCCGAGGCGGACGAACGCGAGGGGCAGTGGAGATCGGCGACCACGTGCTGGACACGCTGTGCGCCGTCTCCAAGCGCATCGATTTCCTGGCGCTCCACCCGCCCGCTGCTCTGGAAGTGTGGCATCCTCAGTACCAGTTGAGTTCTCAGCTGTGGAAGAAAGAGCGCGTGCTCCCGCTCGAGTGTTTGCTGCGTGAACTACGCCGTATCCTGGTGGACCGAGAGCTCAAGCAGCAGCGTCGATCCGTCGTGCTTCGAGCGTGCGAGCTGCTCACCAACGTGTGTCGTGACGTCGGCATCAAGAAGTACCTCTCGTCCAGTCAGGCTCTTCAAGATCCAGCGCTACTTAACCGCGTGGTGGCGTTGCTGGGCTGCTCACGCCAGGAGTTCCTTCCGCGTGGCTCGAAACACAAGAGGCAGCAGCAAACACACGGGTTCCCGACCGACACAGACTACGACATGGACGCGGAAGACTCGGACTCGGACGACGACGAAACGGATGGAGACGACAACACCAGGTGGCCGGCGCCCTGGGAGAACGACGGCCTGCCCTCAGGTGTCGGCATAGGCGTCGTGTACGTGAGTCCAGAGGGGGTTCGCCACACCACCTCTTCGCCTCACGTCGGCGGGGCCCACGCCGCGCACTCGGTGCCGTTCAACGACGAAGCTCATCAACTGGACCACGAAATGCGCGACGCCGCGCTCGAGGTGCTCTTCCGTCTCTCCGACTACGACGACGCCACTAAGCTCCGCATGGCGCAGCATCCCACGTGCATGCGGCGACTGGCAGGTTCGCTGCTCTCGTGCGTCGGCAGAGTACGTGGCCTATTTCCCCTGATACGGACGATGGTGTTAGCTAACCTTTGTATCGTTCTCTTCTCTTCTAGCCGGAAGCCGCTCGCATCACGGTGGCCACGCTCTGCAACATCTCGATGAACCGCGCCACGTTCCCGTACTTCCTGCCGCTCGAGAAGGACCTGATCCTCGTGGCGTGCTCGGACGTGAGCGTGTCCGACATCCTCAACAACGTCGTGGCTGACGTCTACGGCATGCACTCCCTGTAAAACTCCACAAAAAACGCGTCTCAACAGTCATCGACCCCCCTTGATTTCCTGCTTAGAACTCTATGAACTGGGCTGGGCGTCCCCCTTCTCTCCACTTTAGAAGCCCAGACCCGTGAGCCACTTGCGGAGGTCGCTAGCGTGGTCCCCCACCACCTCCAGGCGGCCCGGACGCACCAGCACCTCCTTGCCTTCACACACCTTGGACATCTCGTCGCGCAGCTCGTTCTCGTCGCCCTTGAAGCGCCGCAGGATGGTAAGCACGCGCGTGCGGCCGTTGCGGAAGTCCCTGTACACGGGCAGCTGCTGGCCCAAGGCCGTACGCTTCACCTGGAAAGGAAGGCCAGGCAGCGGCGCCTCTGGGGCCGGGGACCAGCCGTTGAAGCTCACCTTCTCGGGCTTGTACGTCGGCTCGTACTTAAGCGGCGGCACCTCCACCTCGGGCTGCGGCTGGCGCTGCAACGCGCGCAGGTTGGCCGGGTGGCGCGTCTTGCGGCGGATCTGGCGGTTGCTGGCCACGCGCTCCACGGCGCCGACACTGGCGAGCACTCGGCGCTGGAACATGATGGACCTGTGGCTGCTGGGCAATGATGGAGAGCCGCTCGATTGGCGGACGCTTGAGGATCTGTGATTGGAGGAAAAGCAGAGATGATAGAGATAGAGGATTGGGCGAAATTGGAAAAGAGGTGATTGGAGGAACAACTTCAACTTGGCTTTCTGGGAACTTGCAATGATCGAGGTGTACTATTAATATTAGTAGACTTTTGCAGGTTTGAGTGAAAGATGAGAGGGTCGAAGCTCCTTGAGACGTGGAAGCAGCTGCAGCTCAGCCACTACGGTGGGAGATACTCAGTTCATCGACTGCTGGCTCTGGAATCGTACACGAAGAAGACGTCGTCATGGCGAGCTTTCCTCGTTTGTATCGCGACGCCATTGCCCATGGTGGCATTGGCTTTTATTCAAGAATCGCTGCCACTTCGAGACCCTCAAGACGGCTGGAGCGCGAACTACGGACATTGGATACGTGCGGCCATGCTGACGTTCGCGATAACCTGCTCGTCTACTGCGCCAGCGAGCTACTTCATCGACGGTATCGACCTCTCTGTGCGACAACTCGTAGCTTTGTCTGCTTGTGCGTCCATGCTGCTCACCTGTTCTTGCCTGGTCATCTCTGCCTATTTCATTTGGCCGTTACCGTTCTCCCTGCTGACGATGTCTCCGATCTTCATTATCGCGTACATCGTCTCGTTTTCTCTTGTCATGGGGGCCGATATCATTCGCCGTGCGAAGGCACAAGCCAAGCAGCTTCAAATGATCATGAAGTTTCTCGGCATCCAGAATCTGATGGTATTCTTGTATCCGGTTTACGAGTTTCTATTCCGCTCCGCGAAGGGTTCACACTACCAGCTACCGGTTATCCTCCTTCTGCCGTTGATCAAGGTGCTCGTCAAAAACATCATGCGGAGATGCATTAAGCACCTCGAAGATATGGTGCCGGAGACCGTCATCTTCACGGTCGACTTCTTCAATGCGATCTACGTGGCCACGTGTATGCAGGCCACTACTTCTACGCTCTCGATTGTGGCTATCACGTTGACCGACCTAACGCAGACAATTGTAATGCTGTACGGACTGCATCGCCAAACCGCCAGCTTATCGACCGCGTTGCAGCATGCTGCTGCATCAGACTTTGGGAACCAAGACAAACTGTTGGACGTACTCTCTTCGTTGTGCCGAAATTCCGCCAAGTTTAAGAAACAGAGTCTTGACGGCATCCGCATTCACTCATGCCTTCGTAGTCCCTTAGCGATGTCAGATATTACTGTTCTGGACAAGTTGAGCTCGATAACTAAAGAGGTTCAAGCTTCCGGGAACTGCAACATGGTTGCAACTGTACCTCATCGAGGCTTCGCCAGCTCGGGGTCGCGCAGAGCCCTGTGCTGTTGCTTCAACAGACGCATTGACTCGGTTCATCCTGGTCCTTCTGCCCTCGTCAAGTTGACTGGTCCAGTGATTCCAGAAGAAGGCGTACAACCGCCGAGAAACAAGACAGACACGCAGTGCTGTGACCCAGATCACTCGACGTTCTTACGCGATTCCCTTGCAGCGCTGTTCACGATCGAATGCCTCTTGATAACGTCTTACTTGGAGGCAGTGATGCCGCTGTTTTACTCCGCATACATGTTGGTTATGGTGAATCTTCCGAGCGCGAAGTATCACACCGACATGGCTGGCATCACTCACCAGAACGTCGAGCAAACAGTCTTTCCGGTGCTTCTGTTTGGGTTACTTCAGGCTTCTTCCTTTGTGGTGCTGGTGTTCATGGTCCAGCGAAATTGCAAGATCCGGGCGCTTGACCAGCTTTCGTTCGTGCTGGAATCTCAGAAGTCCCTCATCCAGACCAAGCTGATCGGCTGGATGATGGTCACGTTATGCTTTCGTGTGATACATTTCGGTACGCTTGGGGTCTCCCAAAACTGTAAGAAATCTGGAAAATATGCTGATACTTTGTGGTGTTTGTACCCTTGTAGGCGTCGACTTCACTTTTAAGTTTTCTGGCCTTGGATACAAATTCATGCCTTCAAGCAGTTAATTGTGTCCAGGAACAGCCACAAAGCAAAGCCTTCAGTTGGCTCAACGTGACACGGTCACTGCGGTTTATTATATGCGGCGAGGGTATCGTGAAAAGCGGCTCTACTGCTTCGACACACCGTAGTCGGCGCGGTAGGCGCGGATGACCGGCAGGTACGCGGCGTTGGCGTCCGTGGCCGAGTCCACGGTCTCAAGGAAGCCCACGAGGTTGTCCAGTGTGGCGATGCTGATCACGGGGATACCGAAGCTCTCCTTCACGTGGTCGATGGCCGAGCGCGTGTCCTCCACCGTCACCTTCTCCTGGCGGTCCAGCGAAATGCACACCCCGGAGACCTGTGCGTTCGTCTTCTCGAGAATGCCGAAGGCCTCGCGAATGGCAGTGCCGGCGGTGATCACGTCGTCGATGATGAGCACCCTGCAAATATGGCACAAGAGCAGCAGGGTTAATACAAAGTCCGGTAGAAACATCATAGATACGCCCACGTACTTCTTGCCGGTCATGTCGGCGCCGACGAGCACGCCGCCCTCGCCGTGGTCCTTAGCCTCCTTGCGGTTGTAGGCGAAAGGGACGTCCACGCCGTACATGTCCGCGTACGCGATGGCCACCGCCGCTGCCAGCGTGATCCCCTTGTAGGCGGGGCCGAAGAGCACATCGAATTCCACGCCGCTGTCCTGTAAGTTGAAGCATTCAACCGATGTATCAACATTAGTATCACCTCTCAAACCTGATCACGCCGTCGATACGTACGTGAATGGCCTTGGCATAGAACTTGCCGAGCTGTCCGAGCGCACGGCCCGTGCGGAACAGGCCGGCGTTGAAGAAGTAGGGGCTCTGACGTCCCGACTTGAGCTTAAAGTCGCCAAATTTCAGCACGCCAAAGGACAGCGCGAACTTGATGAACTCATTGGCCGTGGAGCTGGCCACAGCCGTCTTACCAGCCACCTTCGCCTTCCGGACAGCATTGATGGCGTCACGAAGGGATTCAGCGGCTTCCTTGGGGTTGGCAGCCTTGGAAATACCGCGGGAAACAGGCACCAGCAGGCCGAGGCCGTCGTCCGACAGACCAGCCGTCACGGCCTCTTCAAGGTTGCCACCCTGCGCTCCAATGCCCGGTGCCAAGATCCAGAGCTTGGGGGTTACAGCACGCACGCGACGCAGCGCATCGACGTCCGTGGCGCCCACCACGAGGCCCACATTGTCCTCCGAGTTCCACTGCTCGCACTTGGCCGCCACCTCTTCAAAGAGCGCTCTCGAGCCCACGGAGAGCGTCTGGAAGTCATTGGCACTAGGGTTGGAGGTCTTGCAAAGCACGAAGCAGCCGCGCTCCGGGTGGCCACGAACGAACGGGTCGATAGAGTCCGCGCCCATGTACGGAGCCAGCGTGATGGCGTGTGCCTCCAACTGGTCGAAGGCGGAGACGGCGTAGGCGGCGGCTGTGGTGCTGATGTCGCCGCGCTTGGCGTCCAGAAGGACGGGGATGCCCTGCGGCACAGCCTTGATGACGGCGCGCAGAGCCGTGATGCCCTCGGCGCCGAAAGCCTCGAAGAAGGCCGAGTTGGGCTTGTAGGCGGCTGCCACGTGCGAAGTCTGCTCGATGATGCGCAGACAGAAGCTCTGCGCGGCGGCGGCCGTGGGCTCCGGGAGTTCGGCCACGTGAGGGTCCAGACCCACGCAGAGGAGCGAGTCCACGGCGGCCACGCGGGCGCTCAAGGAAGCGAAGAAACTAACAGGCATTTGGATGTTGGGATCGGAGATGAGTGGGAAGTGACGGCTGGGCGAGAGCATTTGACTGACGGGAGTTCTGATTGGATGGAAAATGAGGTTTTCGAGCTAGCGATTGGAGGAAAAAGAGAATCGTACTGCCGAAAAGTGTTGAGCACCGCACGTGTATGCAGGATAGGAGGGGTGAACCTGTTTTGAATAAATCCTTGTTCTATGAAAGTCTCCGCCAAAACCCATGAACTGCCTAACGGTGTAGTGGTATCGAAGCGATGCTCGAGGCGAGGATTCGCTGGGTGTGATCTCCATCAAAATGGAATTGGGAGCACTGCTGGAGGGCGGGTGCTCCCGTGTTTGAGATTCACGAGCTGCGCTTGCCCACTTCGGATACAGGCATCTAATCAAATCAACACATTCTACGGATCGACAGATGAGCGCAAGTTGAAGATGAAGATACTTAGCCAACATTTTTGCTTCGTGTTATCACTTCCCCTCTCTTCTATCACTTGCTCTCTCTCTCTCTCTCTGCTATCCCTTCTCCACTTGTCGTCACTCCACAGCAGCTACACCTGATAACCGCGCTTTTGCGCGCCTGCTAGTCGGTCGACGATGTCGCTGATCACAGGCAGGTTGAGCACGTTGCCGAGCACGGGCGTCTGGCGCAGGAAGGCCACCGCCACGGGGAAGAAGGAGCCGAAGAGGTTGAGGAAGCCAAAGCTCTGGAGCACCATGCCCACCACGGGGTACCGCAGCATGACCAGCAGGATGCCGCCCAGGAAGCACACGATGCCGCGCCACCTCTCCTTGCGCGTGAAGAAGCGCACCGTGCGCGAGAGTCCAATGGTGAGCGCCACCCCGCTCAGGAACAGCACGTCACCCAGCGCCAGCATGGCCGCGTCGAAAAACATGAGCACGCCCAGCAGCAGGAACGCGAAGCCCAGCCCCAGCAGCAGCGTACCGATCTTGCGGTTGTCGTCCAGCATACTGTGATCAATGTGTCTGCTCCACTGTACTCCTTCTTGGCCAGCTACGTGAGGAACTGCTCGTCTTCTTGCCAAGAAGTTCTTGGATAGTTTGGAGGAATCAATCGGGAGGAACTTGATCGAACCGCCGTGGACGAAGCGGATTGGACAATTTTGTACTGATTTTCTGCAAATTACATGTCCGAAATCGGAATTGGTGTGGACTACGTCATCGAACCACGGCCAGACGTGCGGCCCGTGATGATCCCGCCTGTCGAGCATGATGGATGCGCTGACTGTGAACACCAACACGGATGACTTGCATAATGATGATTTTTGTTCAATGCGCTGCTGGGCATGCTAAATAGTCTACAGCTTGTTCGTTGCTCGGGTGGCGGTCGCGCGGTTCCAAGCTCAAAAAGGCATCGCTCGCGGCCCGAATCTGCCAAGGTTCAGCTTCAAGCTCTGTTTGCTCAACGTTGAAGCTGACGAGCGGTGTTGCCAACGAAAGGAGACTGGAGCGAGTTGCTGGTCGGCGAGGGGACCGTGGAGGGCGCTGCACGCGAAGGTCATTGATGTCCTCGTGGCCGGGCCATCCATCCGTCT
Source organism: Phytophthora chlamydospora (assembly GCA_012295415.1). Lineage (NCBI taxonomy): Eukaryota > Oomycota > Peronosporomycetes > Peronosporales > Peronosporaceae > Phytophthora > Phytophthora chlamydospora. The sequence continues at coordinate 2,753 of JAABLK010000670.1, read as the reverse complement.
GTCACCCACCAGCGCTCGCTGTCGGATCGACCGCGTTTCCGCTGATAAGATGCTGTCCTTCGTCCTCCAGCTTAACCTTTAAAGCAGGCTAATAGTCTCCGGAGGATGAGGACGACGAGGCTGTGGGTGAAGCGGCTGATACGGCTCCCTGCGAGTTGGTCTGCTCCTCCTCGTCGTTGCTTTCGTCCGTGGACGTGTCCTCTCCACTTCCATCGGCCGGTGCCTCCCCTGGGGCACCAGGCAGCAAGTGAGACATGCGTTTGGCCTTGGCCGTGAGGTACCCTTGGCTGTACTCGCCGCCCTGAATGACCACAGGCAGCCGGCCCTCCACGGTCACGCCGAGTTGACTGAGCAGGCGGATCTTGCGCGGGTTGTTGGTCAGCAGCCGGATGGACTGCACGCCCAGGTCCTTGAGGATGGCCGGCACGGGCTCGTATGAGCGGTAGTCGTCCTTGAATCCCAGCACGCGGTTGGCGTCCACCGTGTCGAGGCCGCGCTCCTGCATCGAGTAGGCCATGATCTTGTTGGCCAGGCCGATGCCGCGGCCCTCCTGCGGCATGTAAATGACCACGCCGCCGTGCTGCTTGGTGTACGCCTTGGCGTAGTCCAGTTGCTCCCTGCAGTCGCACTTGAGCGAGCCGAAGACCTCGGACGTGAAGCACTGGTCGTGCACGCGCACAGGCACGTTGCGTTGGCCCCGCACGTCGCCCGAGATCATGGCGATGGGCTCGCTCTCGCGCAACGAGCCAGTGGAGCGGTAAGCGCGCACGCGGAATATGCCGCCGTCTGTGGGGAGCGCCGTCTCGGCCACGAACGAGGTGGTCACGTGGTCTCCGAGGCACGTGAGGCCGGGGGCGTCGGCGCCTTTGGCTGGCACGTGCTTGAAGGCGGTCGGAGCGACGTCCGCCACGATCTTCTTGGGCTTCTGCAGCTGCGTCATGTGTCTAATGTATGGGAATCTATGCAGGGCGGGAGACTCCACTGCCGTCGGACTGAGGACGTCTATGGCCTGAAGGACTGATTGGGGAGTGAGACGTCCGGGAGCAAGACGCCACGCAATCTGGCGAGAACCTGCGAGAACCAGTACACATTGGGATGGAATGAGGAAGGGTATGTGATATCGCAGGGAAAAGTCGGAGCTGCAAGGGATCTCTTGGGAGAGCAGCTTCGATTGCAACCGAAACGCAGTTTACATACGGGCGGCGGCGCTGATGCTGCACGTAGCATAGTTGGTTTCACGCGCGCCGGAGCTTGCCAGGACACCGACACCGCCATCGCAGCCCGGCAGTCCGGTGCACGACTTTGTTACGCTGACCGGACGGTTATCGCGACCTTTCGGCAAAGCGCGCTCCGCCACTCGTGCTTCAGCCAAACACCAAACCAGCTCCACAACCGCACTGCCAATGCCGATGCAAATAGCACTGCCACCTCCAAGCAGCAAAAAGAGATCCCGACGCGATTATTTTTGCCAGGTCGGCGCAGTGTCGCGGATGGTTCGTAGCGGGCTTCTATTCAGAGCAGTTGATGACGCATTGCGCTGACGTTAAGGTCGACTCGCCCTCGTTCTCGACGGTGATTGGTTGAAAGTCAGACACTGCCAAAAGCGGAGCACAGAGAGTGCTGCATCTGTGCTCCAGCTTTGTCGAGCAGGCGACGCGCTTCCGTAATCAGCATTGTTGACTCGGGATGAGTGACCTCGCAGAGGAGTGATGGTCCCAAAGTTGCCGCCGTTGCAGTGCAGTTGCTCACACGGCTGCCATTTCATTATTACCGGCGATCTGCTGCAGAAAATTGTACAGGGCCGACACCATCCCAGAAAGCGGATTCTTCGGAAAGACTCCATCGAGATTTTTTTTCTTTGTCGTCGTTGACCGTGCTGCTGGTCCGTGATCAGCATTGCCGGTGTGCAGAAGAGAACGATGCAGTGCTACACTCGTTCGAATGGGTGCTTACGTGTAGCCTCTTATCTCACAAGCAAACTTACGCACTTCACAGCACCAAAGCGAGCCGAACAAAATCGACACCGGTGCAGACCAGAGTCAGCTCAAACAGCAACTGGACAAGCAACTTCAGACCGATTGTCGTCATGATGAGATGGTCTGCGCGTATGAATCCGCCTCTAGTCACTTGTCTTGACACACACTGCCCAACGTCTAGCTAACGATTAAGCAACACTTCGAAGTAGCTCGGAATGAGTCGTAATGGTTCCTTCTACCTCAAACACAAGACCAACTAGTACCAGAGGAGCCGCAGTCACTGGGGCCTTCTCCTCCTTCAGCTGTCCCCATCGCTTCCTCTTCGCCTTCATCGGGTATGCTCGGCGCAGTAGGTCTTTGCGCATTACGATACTAGAATTATCAGCACGGAGCAGAAGCACGATTTCACCTGGGTATGCGATTATCTCGCCCCGAAGGCATGCAACGAATTGAGGACAAATATTGGATCAATAGTCCTCTTCCGTTCTTGGTAAACATGAACTTGGTAAATCGCTGCAACGTGATCAGACATCGCTACTTGTGTTTCGTATTCTTGCGTCACAGCCTCAACGCGTTCAATGTCAACACCACGGTCAAAAGCTTTTTTTCGATATCGCCATATCTTGGCCGAAAAATATTCAACTGCAGTCGAAGACAATTTTTGAAAATCTACCTACCGCACTGAATTTCATATTCTTTCTGTAGCTTGAAACTCATATGCTGCAGACCCGAGTGAAGCCGATGATGAAGTTGCTCACCTTCCGGTTTCCACATTGC
>JAABLK010000066.1:0-70341 GCA_012295415.1 Phytophthora chlamydospora | reverse complement strand
CCACGCCGAGGCGGACGCCGCCATGGCCGCGCTGGCCCGGCAGCTCGGCCAGGAGGGCGGCGGCTACTACGACAGCCCGCGCGGCTACGACCGCAGTCCTACACGCGTCGACAGCGACACACCCATGTCCTGCGTGGCCGACGAAGGCAGCAACAATTCAATGCGGCTCGAGGGCGCGCGCCAGGCGGGCATCCCGCTCTACCTGTCGGATTGGTTCGACCCCAACAAGGAGTCGAACCAGCGCCGCCGCCAGACCAACGTCGTCATGACACGGGAGGAGCCCGAGTCTGAGTCGTCTGCAGCAGCCAGCGACTGCTCCGTCGACAGCAACAAGGAGAACCAGTTCCTCAAGTCGCACCAGAACGTCAACATGACCGACGTGGTCATCGGCCAAGTGATCGGCGAAGGCGCGTTCGGCAAGGTGTTCAAGGCGGAGTGGAAAGGCCGAGCTGTGGCTGTCAAGGTGCTCATCCGACAGAACCTAAGCGCCGACGTGGTGCGAGAGTTCGAGACGGAGGTCAAGATCATGAGCTTTCTGCACCATCCCAACATCTGCATGCTGCTGGGGGCGTGTCTGGCCCCCGAGAACCGGGCGCTGGTGATCGAGCTCGTCGAGCAAGGCTCGCTCTGGGCAGTGCTGCGCACCCGGCGACGACAGCTCACGGATGAGATGCGCGCGCGCTTCGTGCTGGACACGGCGCGCGGCATGAGCTACCTGCACCACTTCGAGCTGCCGATCCTGCACCGAGACATGAAGAGCCCCAACCTGCTCGTCGAGCGCGACTACTCCATCAAGATCTCGGACTTTGGCCTCTCGCGCGTCAAGGCGCAGATCCAGACCATGACCGGCAACTGCGGCACTGTGCAGTGGATGGCGTACGCTTACCTGCGACGCAGCGCTTATCTGGATCTTGAAGAGACACTCACAATTATTTTGCTGTTGCTTTGCGCTGCTACAGACCAGAGGTGCTAGGCAACCGCAAGTACACGGAGAAGGCGGACGTGTTCTCCTTCGGCATCGTCGTGTGGGAGATCTTCACGGGCCAGTGCCCGTACGACGGCATGACGCAGATCCAGGTGGCGCTGGGCGTGCTCAACCACGACCTGCGCCCGCCGATCCCGCGCTCCTGCCCGCGCTTCTTCGCGCGGCTGATCCGGTCTTGCTGGATGCGCGAGCCCAGCCTGCGCCCGTCCTTCTCGGAGCTCATGCGCACCTTCGAGCAGTACGTCGCCCACCAGTAGTTTGGCCAGACGAGCACCACGCCGTTCGTTGGCAACCTGAAAAACGATCAAAACCGCCGCTGCCAGCAGCAGCTGCAGATCGAGGGGCAGGCGTTCAACAAGCGCCGCGGATAATTATTTAGCTGTAGTGCGTTGTATTAGGCAAAACAAAACCACAAAATGCACAGTGTACACTCCACAGCGCTTGAGCAAAGACTCTTCAAAGCGAACAAATGAGCTGGCTGGCTTATTGTGCACTGGGTGTGATCGTTTCAGCTTCTGCTTGGTGTGCTTCTCCTTTGTGAAGCCATCTTTTGGGGGCAACGTTGGAGCGAGCCAGTGAAGGCATCCTATCACTGGATGGTGGCCTTGCTGATTCAAGCAACGGCCCGCGCTTCTAAACTATATGCACGCGCGCGGCGAGTTCTGCTACAGCGGGCCGGCGCCTCAATTGCCACAGGAGATGTGGCAAAGCGCATTTGTGGCGGGAAAGTTGGGGAAACCAATGCGGATTGGCACCAAAGCGTCGCGCTGTCGCAAAGCGCTAAAAAGTCGTAAAGCGCTAAAAAGTTGCACTTGCGCTAAAAGAAGGGGCTTAATTAGGAAGTCTTAATAAAGGAAGTTCCAACCTTTTTGGGATAACGCTCGATCGATCAGCAGAGGCATTCACAGCACCCAGAAGGCCGGATCTGCGCGGTGGCAGACACCCTGGGTGCATATTGTGAACTACGCTAAGGTACTTTTCTAACAAACAGAAGCCAGAAAGTCGGATTCGATACTTGCTCTTCATGCGCGGAAGTCTCCTTCGACGCGCTTTTGCTGGATTCGGTGGCAAACGCAACGCTCTTTCAGATCGCCAAAGCGTGGGTTGATAGTACATCAAGTGCTTTCTACATTCTTCCCACCGAATCGGAATTGATGAAGCAAGCCGAATCCTGATCAAATGCACGACCTTCTTTCTGCTACCTGCATCTTGGCAGCGGCGGTTTTGATCGTTTCCTGGTTTCTCGAGTGGCGTTCAATTTGAGCTACCTTGCGCAAATAGCTAGCAAAAAAAAAACACACACAACGAATGAACCCCGATGGTGTTCTTTGGTACTTGCGAAGACTGGGCGTACACACTGGTAGTATAGTGATGGAGATCGTCTTCGGCAGTATTGAGTTAGAACGTCATTCGAACGAATTACATGAGGAGGACCAAGGGTGGTTTTATATTGAGCCGCAAGTTTGCGTATTAAACGGAAGTTCTTTAAAACTCACAGAAAATACAAAAACAACACTAGAGAGGAAAATATCTTGGTTTCGCTATAGTTTGGCCCGGCACTCCAAGGAAAAATACAAGAGGCATAGTGAAAACGAGAGGAACACACGGGCAGAAGGAGCCAAAACACAAGAGCGCCATGAGCTGTCGCCAGCAAAAGCGTATTTGCGAGAACTGGATCAACTTGATAGTGATGCCAGATAGAGCTCGTGTTGAGTTCTGGTAGGATTGGCTTGAATTTTGAAAGCCATTCTGCCATCCCGGTAATTCAGGACTTTTGAAGGTTTAATATAGGAACTACGTTCAGATCTTCCTATAATACTAAAAGGTAGCTAAAACGCTGGGGAGAAATAATGGCCAGCTGGATTGATGGCAGTCGAGCAGTATCCCAATTGCGCTCTCGAGCAGACGCGGTTTTGGCCGCACTACGACGGAGGAGTGGGGAGAAGCGAAGCCTTCCGAGTCCTTGGAGTGTCTGGCCTTCAGTGCAGTCGCCTCGAACTTGGGTGCATTTCTCTCGTCGGCTCCTCTCTGCCTTGTCTTCACTCCGTGAAACGCCGAGAAGGAGGGGCAAGCAGGTAGAGACAGTTGACCGCTGGGCGGACTGATCTGCCGCTGACTGGCGTCTGCCCAAGACTCGGAGGGGCGCACACGTCGCAGAAAGCAGCGGAAGCAGCCGCCGAGACGCCACTCCCCGACCCGACGACGATCATGGAGACCAAGCGCGACGAGCTGCTGCGTCTGGTGGCCGCGCTGAGCGGCGCCTGCAGGCAGGACAAGAACGTGCTCAAGGACGGCGAGCTAGTGGACGCGCTGGAGACGCGTGGCCGCCAGATCGCGCGGCTCCGCAGGCAGCAGCAGCAGAAGAAAAAGAAGCAGTCCCCGCATGGAGGCAACAAGACGGCGCAGAAGCTCAAGCAGCAGGTGCTGGACGGCCAGAGCAAGGCCGCTGAGGGCGTCCCCAAGCGCCGCAAGCTCTCGCTTGACGCGGAGACCAAGCACGGACACAGCAACGATCTTAGTGTGTCGTGCCTCTTCCCAGCCATCGAGCGCCAGAAGCCTAAGAGAGAGTCCATGGGCGAGTGGATCTCGTCTCTGCAGAACCACAAGAAGACCGGCCCCATGGACCCCACAGACGCCGCGGTCTACTACCGCCCTACGACCCCCACGACGGTGGCTGTGGAGGTCGAAGTGAGCGAGGAAGCCGTCATGGTGAACCCGCTCAAGACGTACCAGTACCACCACATGCGCCGCTCCGTGTCCCCCCAGCTCAAGACCCCGCGTGCAGTGCGCGCTGCGTCGCCCTACAAGCCGGGAGATCGCTCGGCCTCGCCCACCACTGTGGACCTGTCGGCGTCCTCGACGTCTACGATGGCGTCGTACTACGACGACATGTACGACGAGTACGCGGCTTCTCCCGAGCTCGTGCGGCGATACACCCGCTCGGCTTCTGACCGCGCAGCGTCCTTCGAGTCGATGGACTGGACGCCGTCGGACGACGACAGCAGTGACGAGTCCATGCCGTTCCGCAGCATCGCGGATGACGTGGAGCAGCAGTCCCCCGTGTCTAGGGTGGTGACCCATCAGAGCTCAACCCATCCTGGCCGCTTCCACGTCCAGGAGCGACCCGCAGAAAGTGGCAATGAGGAATACTATTCAGCAGAAGAAGGAGAGCCCACCGCCGAGTCATCCTCTCGTGTGGGGAAGCAGACGAAGACAGCCAGCTCAACGGAAGTCGTCATGGATGTACTGTACCGCATCATGGAGCACAACGAGAACTTCAAGTGGCTCATTGACCCGGTGAACCAGGCTCGTGTAGCCAAACTGGTCGAGTATCACCTGAAGGAGCAGCAGATCGGCGATGCAGCGATGCATTGCTACGAATACGAGCAGCTCATCAACGAACTCCGCGCCCAAGTGGACGAGCTGATTCACGAGAACCTGAAGATTAAGACGGAGAACGTCCACCTCATGCAATCTCCTGTAGCTGACAAGACTGCGGAAGAGCTGAAGAAGCGTCTCGCTTCAAGTGAAGAGGCCCTCGGCATGCAGGAAGGGTACCGCCGTGAGGCGGAAACGGCCTTCCAAAGCGAGCTTGAAAGCAAGTCGAAGCTCGTGTCCAGTCTTGAGCACGACCTTGAAGAGAAGGATTCGCAGATTGCCAAGCTCCTGGAGAACGGTGCCGAGTTGTCAACGAGTGGCAACTCTATGGAGGTGTCAAGACTGAAAAACACGGTGATGGAGAAGGACCGGGAGATCTGCCGCCTCAACTTCCAGTTGTCGACGAAGCAGAAGCTCGTGGACGAGATCGCCAAGAAGGTTGTGCAGCAGCTGGAGGCAACGGTGAAGTCGTCGTCTGGCGAGACCGTCGCAACGCTCGCCAGCGATCTCCACCTCGACATGGACATGTTCCTGTTCAAGAGTGTGTCGAAGAAACAGGAGCTGATCGACGAGCTCAAGGCCGCTCTGATGTCCATGGAGCGCGAAGTGACTGGCCTGGAAGCCCGGGTGGCGAAGAAGGCACGGGATACCCTGTTGCTCAAGACGAAGTTCAAGTCGTTGTCGTCGCGTCTGACTGAGGCCAACGTGAACATGTCTCGCGTCCAGAGCGAGAACGACGGCCTGGTGGCGTCGTTAAAGGAGAAGCAAGGCAAGATGCACGACCTCATTGAGTTCTTGGAGGGCAAGGAGAAGCAAGTGATGCACTTGGAGGAGCAGGTGAGTCTACGCCAGACGCAGCTCGAGCACGTCTTGACGGAGTACGAGAAGCTGCAGCGCCAGCAGAACCACAAAAAGACCACGACCGGCCGCGGCCCAGCTCACCGTAAGACAGCCGTGCACGCACAGTAAGCCGCCGGGCCGAACTGGCTGATCAATCTCCTCAACAAGCAGCTCGCTCTTGCTCTATGCCGCCGCTCCTCCCCAACCCAATGACGCCCAAGAAAAATGCTAGAAGACGAGGTGCTCCTGTACCCACTCCAGACAAAGATGCACTCAACCACAAGACACGCCACCAGAAAAGAAACATCGCCAAGAGCGACAAGATTCATGACCAAGACTACGGCGCCACTCGACGCCCGAGTTTCCTTACATTATTATTGATAAGTTATGCGGATAGGGAATAGCAGCAGCAAACGACTGGGCCAGCACGAGGAGCGCACGGACATCGCTGTGAGCGTTTCGTCGTCTATAGAGAAGCCAGCCAAGCCACAATAGCCGACGTGTGTGACGTTGCAAAGCGCAATCAATCAAACCAAGAAGCATTGATTGGAAATTCGTTCTTATGTTTTTTTTTGTTTTGCTTGGGAAAATGGACGATGCTGGCGTGGCATTCCGCGCACTCACGCCTCATAGATCAAAGGCCTCACGCTACTTAAAACTTGGAAAAGAGAGGACCACGTCCCATGGCGGGCGCAGTCTTGGTGCAGGGCGTGGCGTTTCGGCGGTCGACACTTACAGCGTCTTCTCGTAGACCACGCGCTTGCCCACGTCCGAGTGCTTGATCTTGTTGGAGATGAAGGCACCTTTGCGGCGCACGGGATGCGAAGTGACCCCGAGGCCGAAGACGAACGTGGCGATGAACAGCAGGAACAGGCCGACGAGCAGCAGGATGGGCACCCAAAGCGGCGCCGTGAAGAACGACGTGGCCAGGAACGGGATGATCCAGAACGGGAACGTGAAGAAGGCCACGAGCATCGTGGGCACGGCGACGGCCAGGAACACGGTGAGCGCTCCGGCGGCCATGATGCCCAGCACCGCAGCCAAAGCCACGCTCAGCTTGCGGTGCTTCTTGGCGAAGTCCGTGGGCAGTTGGCAGTAGCCCGCAACGGAGCCACACACCGTGGACGTCAGTGAGCACAGCATCGACACGAAGGCGTCACGGGCGTCCAGCAGCTTGGAAGCGCGTCCCGCTGCGCGGAAGGCTTTGCGCACAGGTGGCCCCCACCACACCTGCACCTCCAGCTCGCCGCGGCTTCCGGAACCGCGCGCTCCCTCTTTGAGACGGATCGTGAGGTCTTGCGGGTCGGCAGACTGCGCGCGCACCACATTGCCCACGTTGGCCTGGGCCGTGCCAATGAGCTCGTCGCCAGACTCGTTCGAGTACACCTCGAAGGTCAGCGAGGCCGCCTTGTCGTGCTGGCTGGCGTCGTAGAAGAGCTCAAGCTCGTTGTTGGAGCCCTCGGGCCACTCCGGGTTGGTACCGCCCTGGAAGGCCGGGTCCGTGGTGGCCCACGACTTGGGGCTAGAGTCGTCCAGCTCCACCAGCACTGCAGGAGGCACACGAAAAGATCACTAGTTAGTACACTTATAATACAGTTAGCTAGCTGCCCTATTAAGAAAGACTCACCGAAGGGATCCTGGCGCTTGCCAAAGTCCATGGTGGGCAGGTTGGTGGCCCGCAGGACCTTCACGTGGATGGTGCCGTTCATGGTCTCGAGGATCTCGGTGGTTGACTGGCTTGTGGCCTTGGGACTGAGTTCCTGCTTGGGCGGAGACGCAGGCGGCGACGCGGACTTGGGCGCGATCGGAGCGGGCAGGTCGGCGGGTGGGGCGACGGCTTCGGCGGCGACTTCGGGCGTGGAGTCGGACGAGGAGGAGCTGCTGTTGCTACTGCCGCTGTCGGAATGAGCCACGGCGGGAGGTGCTGCTTGTTGTTGCTGGCGCTTGGACTTGCGGGCCATAAAGCTCGTGCGGATATGAAGCGTTCTGCGGAATCTGGGTCCCTGCGACGGGGTTTCACTTGGCTAACGTATGCCATGTGAGGTTCCATACTTTAATCAAGTCTGCAAGTTGAAGCGCAAAACTTACGCGCGCGCGTCACATACGACTTGTGATTGGCTGAAATGTCGCAATCAGCTACCAAGCACGAGGAAAATGACGCGGGGGCAAGAGCGGATGAATACATGAGTACATTTCTGCTGGCCGACCCGAGCGGCGTCGCGCGTCTACATCTATTTGCGCCGCTTGTACTTGGCCTTGGACTTGAAGGAGCTCGAGCTCTTCTTGGCGTGCTTCTTGTAGTCCGTGATCTTCTCCTTGAACTCGAACGGGTTGTTGCCGGCGTTGGCGTCGCGCTGCTTGCGCGGCTTGGGCGCCGGGGCGCCGTCGCGCGTCATGTCCACGTCGAACGCGCCCGAGCCGTGGCTGCTGCGCGCGGAGCGGGCCTTCTCGCGCTTGAGGCGCTTACGCTCGTGCATCTCGGAGATCGACTCATCCTCGCGCGACCGCGTGGTGTCTTGCTGCGCCTTCTTGGCGCGCTTGGCGGCGCCGGCGACGTGCATGGACGTGAACACCGCGCCCTTCTTGCCCTTCTTGCCGCCCTCTTCCTCCTCTTCCTGGGCGTCCGCCAGCATACGCTCCTCCTGCTCGCGGATCTCAAACAGCCGCCGCTTCTTGTGGCTCATGAGCTTGAGCTTCTTGGCGCGCGAGATGGGGTTCGCGGCCTCCGCCTCCTCCTTGGCAGCCTCCTCCCTGGCGTGGCGGTCCTCGTCGGCGCGCTCGTTCACGTTCTTCTTCTCCTTCTCCGACATGAACCACGTGCGTGCAGGGCGCGAGTTGATCTCGTCACGGTGCCGGAGCATGTTAGTAGCGCGCGTGGCTTCCTTCTCCGCCTCGCGCATGCGCTTCTCAAGCGTCTCCTCGTGCATGACGAGCTTCAGATCCTCCTGCATGCTCTTGATACGGGCGTTCCACTGCGCGATCACAGCGTCGGGCACGGCACGGGACTTGACGAAGCCCTTGCAGTGACGCGAGATCTGCTTCATGACCAGACGGCGCGACTCGCTCGTAAGCGTGACAGCACGGCCATTGCGGCCGGCACGAGCCGTACGACCCACGCGGTGGACGTACGTCGTGATGTCCTTGGGCATTTCGTAGTTGATAACGGCGTGCACACCACGCACATCGATACCACGAGCAGCGATATCCGTACACAGAAGAACGTCCACATCGCCATCGCGGAACCTCTGCAGCGCTTCAAGACGCTCGCGCTGCATCAGGTTACCGTGCAGCTCCGCGGCCTTAATACCGGCAAGACCGAAGATGATCATCATGCGATGCGCGTGCGACTTGGTCTCCATGAACACGATCGTGTTGGTGCGGAACGTACGCGTGCACAAGGCCAGCAGAATCGCCTCACGGTCGTCTTCACGATTCGGACGAATACGCACAAACTCCTGCACCAGGTGCTTAGCCATATCGAACAACGGGTCCGTGCTGATACGCACGGGGCGCTTCATCGACAGATCGATCAGTTGGTCCACCTTGGACGTCAACGTAGCAGAGAACAGCATCGTCTGGCGCTGCACGGGGCACATTCGCACCAGCTCCAGCACTTCCTCCGTGAATCCCAACTCAAGCAAGCGATCCGCTTCATCCAGCACGAGAATTTCCAGGTCATCCATGTGAACGCTCTTGGAGTTACGCAGGTGGTCAATCATACGACCAGGAGTACACACCACAACATCCGGACGGAGGCGCAGCTCGGCTTCCTGGGCCTTTAGAGGCAACCCACCCACCGCCAGTGCGATCGTGATGTCCGTGAAACGCGCCAGCTGCTCAAACATCGACTGACACTGTGTAGCAAGTTCACGCACGGGACAAATAATCATCACACGCGTCGACTGCACGCGGCGCGAGCGGAACTGCAGACGCTCCAAGATGGGCAGCAAGAAGGCGGCAGTCTTACCACTACCCGTCTGGGCACTCGCACAGATATCCTTGCCCGTCAACGCAATGGGGATGGCACGCAGCTGAATAGGCGTCGGCTTTTCAAAGCCAATGTGCGAGATCGCGCGCATGATCGGACGCGAGAGCTTCAGGTCCGCGAAGGTTTCAAACTTGGTCTTGGCGAACTCCTGGGCCGCAAACGGATCCGCCTCAAAGAACTCGGCGGCCTTCTTCTTCTCCAAGGCGTCCACCAGCTCCTCGCGAGACTTCTGTGCCTCCTTGTTGTCCTGCAGCGCCGACTGCAGACGCTCCTCCTCCACCACAACATCGTCGCCTTCCACGTCCTCGTCCCCCTTCTCATCATCAGAAGACTCAGATTCCTCCTCCTTCTCGTCCTCACTTTCACTGTCACTGGATCCTTCGGCTTCTTCCTCGGAGCCGTTGCTCTTCTCCTCCTCCTCCTCGCTGTCGCTGCCCTGCTCCTGCTTCTTCTTCTCGGCCTCCTTTTTGGCCAGCTTAGCCGCCTTCTTCTCCCGCTTGGCCTCTTTCTCCGCCGCCTTCTCCTGGCGCCGCTTCTCAATCTTGGCCTGGATCGACGTGCGCTTGGTAGCCGTCGGGATGCCGCTCTCCATCTTCTCGATGCGCGAAATGGCTGCCGTGAAGTCCCACGAACTGCCCGCAGCCGTGTGGAAGGCGCCGCCGTCGTCGAACTCGAAGTCCTCCGCGATCTCGCTCTCCTTCTTGCTCTGCTGTGCCTCCTTGGCCTGCTGCTGGCGACTCAGCACGGCGCCCTTGAGCTCCTCCTCCTCATTCTCCGAGTCCGAGCTCTCCTCCGCGTTGGACAGCTCGTCGTCCGACGCGATGGTCATCACCAGGTCCTCGTCATCCTGCTGCTGCTTCTGTTGGCTTGCCTTCTTGGCCATGGTCCTCGAGAAAGTATCGACCACGTGCTCCGACAACCAGCAATACGATTCCGCACTGAGCAGCTCATCAAAGGCAACATTTGACTGGAGGCGGCTGTTGAGATTGTTTTGGCCAATCGCACGGTAAGGAATATGTGATTGGATGAAAACAAAGCAGTTGAAGTGTCCAACTGTCCATCAATTGTCCCGATGTCCAAACTAACGCGTGCAAAGCATCTGCTTTCGCATGGAGAGTAAAGCTAGCACGATGTGGCCACGCAGATCGAATTGCGATAATGGAGCTCCAGGCCAGCTGGAAACACTGCAAGGTGTCCGCTCATTCCCTTGCTTTCTGACCGACTCGCGAAACTTCACGCATGAATTCAATCCTCCCAACCTTGACCGCTTCTCGCTCACTTCGATGAACAGTTCCAGTGCTTGCCTGGTCGCTACGAAGCACTTATCCACGATCTCGGGGTCCAACATTCACGACAGACATGGGAGTTTGGACACAGATGCCTCAATTACTCCCACTCAGCTCCACGAGGAAGCGGCTTGCGGGTGACGTCTTCCACCACAGACGCAGCAGGTGTCTGCACGTTCACCTTGTGCTGCAACATGTCCACGTGAATTGTCCAGTTTCCAGGCTCAGCGACCCAGTTGCCACTTTCGTTGGCAAGAGCAAATGCCTTCGCCTCCAAGCAAAACTTCGCCGTCGCTTTCTGACCAGCTGCAACCACTGGCGTCCGCTCAAATGCCACCAACGTTTTCAAAGGTCTCCCAGATTCTCCAGCATTTGGAGGCTCAGCGTAGATCAGGATGACATCTTCCCCCTCCAGGTCACCTAGATTCGTCACGGTGATATCAAATGCCGCGACGCAAGAGCGGCTTTTACCCGCAACATCTCTCCCGAGCTGTTGCACAAGACTCGCCGCATCCAGTTCCGTTGGGGGCTCGTTCGACCACGCTTTGTGGAAAGTGGTGTACGATAGCCCAAACCCAAATTCGTACACTGGCGCTCCAGTGAAGAAGCGGTAGGTTCGTCCTGGATTTCCCGTCGCAAATGTTGGACGCATGTGCATGTCATAAATCGACATAGCGTTCACATAGTCCTCGTCGTAGAATGTCTGCGGGAGCCGCCCGGCCGGGTTGTACTTACCAAACAGCACGTCGGCCAGAGCTTGCCCTCCAGCTTGACCGAGGTATCCACCAAAAACAATAGCACCGACCTTGGGGTGGTTCTTGTAGAACGACAAGTCAACGCTCCCACCTGAGATAATTACCAACACGATCGGGTGCGAGGCAATCTCTAGCACGCGCTTCAATAGTGCAATTTGGAAACCCGGCAGCTTGATGTGATAACGATCAATCTCTTCTCGCTCTTGACTTTGATCGAGTCCCATAAAGACAACCACGCGGTCCGCCTCCTTAGCGACTTCAATAGCTTCGTCGAAGTCGGGCAACACCTCGCCTGACACTTTGCAGCCCAGCGAATGTGAAACGTTTGGCATGTAGTGTGAGATGCCCTCCAGCGGGGTGACAATGTGCGAAGGTAGTCCGTAGTAGTTTCCGAGTAGAGCGATGCTAGCATTGAAGTGTGGTCCGATTAACGCAAGCGATCCATCTTTTGTGAACGCGTCAGTTGCCAGAGGCAGCGTACTGTCCTCATTTTTGAGCAGCACGATACTTTGGCGAGCAGCTTCCAATGCGAGCTGTCGATGAGCAGCTGTATCCACGGCATCTTTGGTGATGTTTGCAAATGGCTGGCTTCCTTTTTCAAACATGCCGAGTCTCATCAGCACACGGAACTGGTTCTTCAAGGCGGTGTGCATCATGTCCGTGGTTACAATGCCCTGTTCGATTGCCGCTGGGAGGTGCTCTTGTAGAAAGTCTCCACAGTTGAGGTCCATACCAGCATCAAGTGTTGTAGCGCAGGTTTGCTCTGGCGATTGGGTGTAGTGATGGCGGTAGATCACGTCGGCGACAGCCTCACAGTCCGAGGTGATGTATCCGTCAAACTTCCACTGACCACGAACCACATCCGTCAGCAGCCCCTTGTCAGCACAGGATGGGATGCCGTTCACAGCGTTGTAGCTGCACATAATGGAGCTCACATGGCCTCGCTTGACACAGTCCTCGAACGCTGGGAAGTAGGTGTCCGCTTGATCTTGTTTGGTCACGATAGCGTCATTGCGGTGTCTCGGGACCTCCTGCGAATAGGCTGAAAAGTGTTTGCAGCAGCTTGAAACTTTCAGGAACTTGTTCACCTCCCCGACTTCACTGCCCTCCATAGTCTCTCCTTGTAGCGCTCGAACGAAGGCCACTGCGTACTCCCCGGTGAGGTACGGATCTTCACCCGGTGTCTCCTGACCACGCCCCCATCGTGGATCGCGGAAGATGTTCACATTGGGCGTCCAGAACGTCAACCCCGCATTCTTGGTATTGTAGAAGGCCCGGGCTTCAGTGGAAATGGCCTCTCCAACTTGGTAGAATAGCGTGCGGTTGAATGACGCCGCCGTGCTGAGCACCTGCGGGAAGCTGGTAGCCGCAGTCAGCGGGCTGTTGAACGTCACACCGGGGGATAGTGCCACCCCATGCAGCGCTTCGTTCCACCACTCGTAGCTGGGGATATTGACGCCTGGAGCGACCGCCGCCTTGTTGACTAGCAGCCCAACGGCCTGATCCAACGGGATGCGCTTCACCAGGTCGTCCACGCGCGCGTCTACGGACAGCGACGCGTCGCAGAACGGCAGCAAGGACACCTTGGCGTCGTCGCACACGTTGTCCGAATAAGAGAGACTCTCAGCGGCGGCGGCGGACGCCGACAGCAGCAGCAGGAGCCAGCGCATCTTCGAGGGCAGATCTGGTAAATGAAGTATTAAAATCCCTATATAAGCGCGCTCATATGATGAGTTCCATTAGAGAGAGATTTCACCTTTGGCGCGCCAACCCATCACTTAATTCCGCACTCGAAGGCAACGTTGGCGATGAGTGCGCGGCGCGGTTCTCGGCTACGGCGCAAGCCCACGCCGATATACCAGGTGGAGGACACGCGCGTCAGCGACAACGAGGTGGACGTCGAGGCACAAGAGCAGGACGCGCAGCTGGGCGACGAAGCGGCCGAGGAAAGCAGGTAATTTCACATGAGTGCGGGCAAGAGTGATAGTCACTCGTGCTGTCACTTTCGTCTTGGGTTTTGTATGTTCAAGTGCAACTTCTTACAATGTTGACGTTGAATCTGCAGCAGCGAGGAAGGACCGGAAGGCGAGGACGAGGAGTTCACGCCGGCCGGCTCAAAGGTGAAGAAGCCCAAGAGCGCGCGTAAAACCGCACGGACGCCGCTCGCCAAGGCCAGATCCAGCAGACGCAAGCGATCACCGTGGAGCCAGACGAGGAGCTTGAGATCCGCCGGAGGAGAGAGAAAAAGTAAGAGCAACGGAGCAGCAGAGCCTGAAGAAACGGCTGCAGCTGAGGGCGACGGGGAGCATGGAGACGACGGAGACTCGCTCTTTGGTGCGTGGTGACGAGTACTATGTTGGGTTTGAAAGCGCAGTGAGTTATTCTGATTGAGATTGTACTGCTTTGACCATTTTGTAGATGCGGTTAAGAGCGGAAAGGTGTCGCTTGAGAATCTACTGAGTGAGTGGCGGGACCGGTTCGAGGAGGACGACGAAAAGGCCACGAGAGAAGTCTTAAACTTGGTGCTACAGGTGAGAGTAGGCACTAGGAATGGGGGTGCTTGTGGTGGGGTTTTGACGGGTTGTGTTTGGCGGTATTAGGCGTGCGGTGGTACGGACCAATGCGTCCCTGAAACGGAGCCACTGACTCAACTAGATATGAGCGACTTGGTCGATCATGTTATGGAAGATCTTGAGAAGGCGAATGGTGAATATCCGCTCGTGTCTCGTGGAAAAGGCATGAAGAAGTTCCAGCGCAGTTTCGAGGAGTTTTGGGATGCTTTTGTGAAGGAGTGCTTCGAGAGCGACATCCTGTTCACATCGGACATTGCCACCAACTTCATCGACTGGCTGACCACCTTGTCGAGGTAAGGAGTGCTCATTGGGTACCTTGCTGGTGTTTTTCTTACGAACGTGATATCTATCGTTTGCAGCTCCGAGCTTCGACCGATTCGACACACGTCAACTGTTGCTGTGGTAGCGTTGAGTAATTCCTTAGTGCGAACAGCGGCAAGCATTTCCGAGCAATTAGCAATTGCAACTAGGCAGCTCAACGCTGAAACAAACTCTCCAGGGACGGCGCCTGGTGCTCAAAAAAGTCCAAACGTCAGGAAGGTGGCCCTCTTGAGGGACAACAAAGCACTGTATGAGAGTCGACTCCAGCAAGTTCTGAAGCTCGTCAATCTGGTGTTCACTGGAGTTGTGGTGCACCGGTATCGCGATGTCATGCCGGAGATTCGTGTGGTAACCATGCAGTGCCTCGGCCATTGGATCACCACTTTGCCTGACCAGTTCTTGAAGGATAATTTCCTCAAGTATCTTGGTTGGTTGTTGAACGACAAATCGGCCTCTGTTCGCCTTGAAGTGGTTGAAATTTTGTGCGAGTTGTACGAGAACGACTCTTTCACGGGAAGATTGGAGCTGTTTACTTCCCGATTTTTGCCGCGGTTTCTGGAACTTTGTAATGACGTGGACAATGCTGTCGTGGAGGAGTGCATCCACCTTTTGATCGCGGTTGACAAATGCAGTCTTATCAGTTCAGATATTGAACTTCAGCCCGTGGAGAAATTGGTATTTGACGCGGAACATGAAAACATTCGCAAAGCTGCCGCGGAGTTTGTGTGCCTTCAGTACGACGCCTTTGGCGTTGCTGTCTCGAAAACAAGCAATTCTAAACTGAAGAAAGACCAGCTTAATACTCAAGCAATTGCGCTGGTGGAGTTTGCGGAGGAATACATCCAGAATTACGGCGTACCGGAAGGCGCTGTGGAAACGCTTGTGGATGCGTTTTGGGGATTGGATGACTGCCGTACGTTCAACTTATCCTTCGTACACGTTGTTTTGATTTCTGACCCTCTCTGTGTTTCTCGATGCAGTTGTCCTTCAGGATTGGCGACTGATGACGAATTTGCTTTTAGTGGACAAGAGCGCACCGGACTTGAGTAGCGAGCAACAGACGATATTGCTACGTCTTCTTGTAGCGTCTGTGAGTAGACTCGTGGGGCATGATGCGACGCTAGGAGCAAGTGCTGCTGCCAAGAAGGAAGCTGAGCAATTGCGAGTACGTTATGCTGTGCTATCTGTCATGGTTACACGAGTACTGATGCGTTTGCCTGTTTCATTAACAACAGGAAGAAATTACCGTTGCGTATTGCAAGGATATCCCCAGCCTTTTCCTCTTACACCAAGCTGAGTCAGATAAACTGGTACTGCTCCTGCAACTGATTCCAATGCTAACACTGAAGAGCGAGGTGATCGGCCACCACAGCAACCATATCAAGGAGCTTCTCGAAAAGCTGAAGCACACGTATTCGTTGCATTCAGATGAAGAACTGCTGACAAAATTGGCACTTTCAATCGCGCACTTGCTTCAAATAGAGCATGTTTCTCTGAAAAGGGAAGCAGAAGTGATTGTTCACGAACTGGTTCACGAGGTGATGGAGAAGATCGATCGTCTAGTGGAAGCTGACGCGAGGTTGTACGACGCGTTGGCCACGTCTGGCGATCATACGCCTACAACGCGAAGCAAAAAGACAAAGGGGAGGAAGAAGAAGGGCGCTAAGACCAAAGAGATTTCGGATGTGGAGTTCGGCTTGCGAACGGCGTTGTGTCGCCTCAAGTGCCTGATACGATATTTGAATATTCGGGAGTATCTTCCGCCGGATTTGGACTCGTCTGCAAATGAAACGAATAACCAATCAGGTCCACCGGAGCTGCGTCTTGGAAGAGTGGACAAACTGGTTGGTGCAGTTGGGGAGCTGTTGGGTCGACGAACAAAGTCTGTTTTTGACCTGGATGAAGGTTTCCGGCATTCCGACACGATCAAGCATGGCCTGATCATTATTTATTCCGACTTGCTGTGGACCACTGCCCCCATCTTCAAAACGATTGAAGAGGATAAGAATCGTGGTGCGTCCACAGAGGTTGGGCCGGCCGACATCGACCCTTCCACCGAAGTTCAGATTCAGAGAGTATGCCATTCGCGTTCGACTCTGGAAGAAGTGCTGCTCTCAGTTTTCAAGATGCATCTGGCTGAAGCCAAAGAATCATCAGACGAAGAGCACAAGGAAAGTGAAGGTGCCCATGATGCAGAAGTGTTGGAGGAGCTTGAGTTTGATGACGAGGAAATGGCGGCCTACGTGAGAGAGTCGCAGCGTTTTGCGTTCTTAACGTTTTGTGACGTGAGGTGCTTGTTCGTGGAGAAATTTCAACAAGCACCGGCACCCTACAATGCGCTAGAGTGGACCTTGCCAAAGGCGTTAGTCCATCTTACTCAAATGCACTTTGAAAACGAGATGGACGAGGCTAATGACGAGGAACCCGAATTTGAAGACACTATGGTGGAAAATGACCCCGATCTTCTGAAGGAGAAAGCTGATGCTATTCGCGAGTGGAAAGAAAAGCAACAGCGCAAAGCTGAGCTATTGGTCGCGCTTGGTCGAGTTTCATTGTGTAACCCAAGCAAGAAGTACCAAGCTGCTGCACTGTTGCAGTATTTCACGTCAACTGAAAAGCCTAGTGTTGAAGTGGTAAAGGCGTTCGGAAAGCAAGTGAAGACAGATGCCCCTGTGCGGTATCTAGAAATTCAAATGACTGCGCTTCGCCAAATGTTCAGCTCTATTCTCGTCTGGAAGCAAGACATCGAAGCAGCTTCGTCAAACGAGGAAGTCGATGAGTCGGAACTAAAAGAGCTGGAAGAAAAGGCGGAAAGCTGCGAGCACGAGTTGAAGGAGCTAGCCAAGAGGTTCAGCCAATCTCTTGGTGTGGGCAAAATCCCTTCATCATTGCGATTGCCATTCCTGCGCTTCTTACGCGAAGGTGTCCGCTATTCCCTGGAGCAACCCGCCCAATTTGAGTTTTTGGAAACTATTCGCGCGTACCTGTCCCATCTGGATAGCCCAAGTACGGCACAACTGCTCGATTACTTCATGAACCGGCTGCAAGCACTCAGTGATATCCCTGCTGAGCGAGAGGACTTGGATCCGAGGTGGCGGGCCGTGTTTGACTTCCAGTCGGCAATCACTTCTACTAGCGGAAAGAAGCGAGCATCAACTGATGCGTTGATGTCCCCACCACTGAAAAGCAAACGACGATCTGCTAGCTCCGAACCTACGCCAATGCAAGGAACATCGATCGCAGAAGAAGGCGAGGAAGAGACCGCAGAAAGCGAGCACGACGTCAACGCCGAAACGGAAGGCGCTGCTCACGATGAAGCCAGCCAAAACACTGCTGGGGGCAGCGAGCAGGATGAGCCTCATGTCGAACACAACAGGCAACACGTGCCATCAGGACGCAAACGAGCTGCTGCAAATGACGAAAATAACGCTTCGACAGGCCACCGCAAACGGCCACGGCAGCAGGAGAGTGCTCAAGAAAGCACATCGAGTGCTAGTGACAAGATGGTACAACCCAATGAAGGTTCTAACGCGTCGCCTCGACGCGAGCAGGAAGTACCACCGGCATCAACCTCGAGGGAGAACGAACGCGACAGCGAAAGTGAAAAAGAGGAAGAGACGAAGGCAAGGAAGTCACGCAGGAATCGACGTCGGGCGTGAGGATGAATGATGCCGGCCATTCATCCTTCGAATGTGTTTGCGAAGAATGGTAGCAAGGCATGGATTATTTTGCAGGCTAGTTTTGCGTTAAGCCTGGGTGGCACGTAAGTAGACCATCAAGTGTATCGGATAGCTGGGAGCTACGTCGCTTGAGCGACGTTCTTCGTGGCCTTGCCCATCTCAACACTGCGCGTCCTGGCAGCGAAGTTCAGCGTGCAGAAGGTTTCCTCACTGTTGTAGTCAACAGGGCTTGCGCAGGCCACCATGAGCGTCTTCGAATCCCCTCCAAGTGCATCCTGCAGCAGGTACGTCAGCGACGAGTTTCTGTATGGTACGTGCTTTTGCTTGCTGGCTCGTGCTGCGATAACGTCGCCAAGCGCTGACAACGACTTGTTGATGTTTTGAGCCTCCTTGAGCCGCTGGCCTTCTGCCCCTGTCTTCGACAGCCGCTCGGAACCCGCAAGATCTACGAGGAATAACTTGCCACTGGCGACGACGTTGGTGACGATGTTGAGACTCTTGAGCTGGATGGAGAGGATCGAGTGACTTCGACTACTGTGCTCGTTCATGTCGGTCGCGTGCGTGCTGCGGTTCTTGTTGCCGCGCTTGATGAGCTCGAAGACTTCGTCCAACGCATGGACCGGCACCACCGTCAGGCCCGGTACGAAGTTCCCAGTGGGGCCTTGGCGCACCTGCAAGTTGGTGCTAGCGGCGTCCTGTGCCAGCAAGTCTCGGATCTGCTCGTTGTAAATCTCCATGACGCTAACGGTGATCTCGTCCTGGTATTCTTTTGTGCGCTCAGATTTGCGATCAAATAGCTCTTGTAAAGAGCGCGTGTTAACGCCCGGGCTTTCTGGAGTTCCTGCCATCGTGAAGGTCTTTCCAGAACCGGTTTGGCCGTACGCGAAGATACACACGCTGTAGCCGTCCAGAATACTGGTGACCAGCGGCTTGATCTCCGAGAAGAGCTGATCCTGCGTTGAGCCCATGTCGAAGACGTGGTCGAACTCCCACGTCTTGACCTTCCCCTTGTCCCCGTTCAAGGTGATCTCCTCTGGCGTGAACTTGCAGATCATCTTGCTTCCCTGGGCAATCTCCGACTTGGATATCGGACGGACACGGCACAGTACACGGATGTTGCCCTTGAGCTCTTGCACCAAGTTAAACAGGCGCTTCCGTTCCTTCATCTCGCGTTTGTAGTTGTCCACGACGCCAGCCATGGCATCTGACTGCTTCTGCACGCGCTGCATGATCTTTTCGGTCAATTGTTTCGCCAGAACTGGAACCTGCTGCTGCTGTGCAGTAACCTGCGACTTGAGCGCAACTAGATCCGTGCGCTGAGCACGCAGTTGTGTAGTTAAACCCGCGACTGCTGCGTGCTTCTTCTGCTGGCCCTTGGATGCAACCTCCAGTTTTCGTTTCAGCTCCAAGATGGCCTTCTTTGCCTGCTCTTTGATCTTGTTGAGTTCGCCTTCAGCGGTTGCCTTGAGCTTTGCGTATCGTTCATCTGCAGCAGTCGTCTTCGCTTGGCTATCGCGCGTCTGCTGCTCCAGTTGACTTTGAAGCTCGCCGAGGCGTGCCTCAAGCTCACGGAGCTGGGTCTGCAATAGAACATGAATAGTATTAGTCCTGTGTATGAGGAGACCAGGTCCAAGACGCGTATGAAAGCCCACCTGAAGCTCTGTTTCCAGCTTGGAAGGACCTTGAGCAGCGGCAGGGATGGCATTGCTGGGTTCTGGCGCGGAAGCCGCGCGGCTAGCTGATGCTGCTGCAAGCTCTTTCTCCAGTTTCTGGATCTGCAACATTCGAAGCAACAGCAATAACCATCAGAGGATGTTTCCAACAAAGCATCAAATGTTCTCAACGCACCGCTTTCTGAGCGTTCTGGTGCGAAGCCTCAGCAGCACAAAGCTGCAAGACACCAAAAGAGCACATTGTGAGCACCAGCAAAACATATTAAATGGCAAACGCAATACTCTTTTGGAAGGAATCGTACCTTGCTCTTCAGTGCTTGTAGCTCCTCCGAGTTTGATGAAGCAGCCCCGGAAGCTGGAGGTGCCGGCGGTGATGTTGCAGCCGACTTTAGTCCGGCTAATTGCTGCTGCAGGTCCTTCATCTGACGCATCAATTGGCGCTTTTCCGTCTCCAAAGCGTCAAGGGCAGCCTTGCTGACCATGTTTTCCGGAGTGGAATTACCTGCCGCGGACGGCTTGGAGTCGTTGCTTTCATTCTTGGTTGAAGCAGCTTTAAGTGCACTGTTTTCGTCGATCAAGCGCTCCATCTCGGTCTTCATGGCGTTGATTTCTGCTTCAGCATCATTGTCCGACGCAGCATTCAGCCGGCCAGAGGAAACTCGAGCGCTGTCAGGCAAATTATACGCATCGACAGTCACACCCGTTTCGGAGAGCCTGCGTTCGAGCTCCTTGATAACGTTGATCATGTCCCCCACCAGCGCTTCCTTTTGCTGGATCTTCTTGCTCATCGAAGTCTTGAGGATAACAGTTTGGGACTTGCTCAGCAGTTGCAATTTGCTGAGAGACTCTTGTGCTTTCTGCTCCGCATCACGAGCTTCCTTCAGATCACGCTGGAGCTCCTTGATGCGTGTTCTCGCTTCGTTGTCGTTATCCCCTCTGTTGTTGCGTGCCGCAGAGCTTCCATTGTTGATATCTCCCGAGGGAAGTTCTTCTTCGTCCGAGAGACCCAACTCGTCCTGAAGCTGCTTTCGACGCATCACGTCCTCGTAGCGGTCATCGTCCTCATCGTCGCCTCGGCGGCTCCGTTGCTGCGTTCGTTGCGCAAGACGGGGATCATACGTCGCCGGTCGTGAGAACGAAGAGCTGCTGTAGCGAGATGAATTGTCTCGCCTGTCATAGTCTCGGTCACGGTCGTAGTCGTAGTCGCGGTTCCTGTCTCGACGATCGCGAGCGCGATGGCGGTCACGGTCCCGGTCGCGATCTTTGTCCTTGTCACGCTCACGGTCGCGCTCACGGTCGCGCTCACGGTCGCGATCTCGGTCACGGTCTTTGTCTTTGTCTCGGTCGCGATCACGGCTACTTTCCTTTTCACGACGTCTCTCCCGATCGCGATCACGGTCGCGGTCCCCACGGTCTCGGCTGCTGGTGCTGCTGGTAGTGCTGCGCTCGTCCCAGTCTCGCTCTCGGTCGCGGTCGCGGTCTTTCGACCGAACTCGCTCGCTGTCGCGGTGACTGCGCTCGTGCCCGTCTCGATCTCCGTCGCGGCTGCTGCGCTCTCGATCGCGCTCGCGCTCCATTTCTCACGATGAACAAGCCACTTTCAACTCGTGTGCGTCTGTCTGCCTGAGTGTTGCAGTGCAGTTTGTCCCAAGTAGAAACTCCTGGTGTGGACTTGCTCCAGCTCCAGCAACAGAAAACTTGGGACGTGCCTTGCTTTTGCTGTGGTTTCGCATCTATTTTTCACAGACTGCCAGGAATGCTGCGCTGCACGCAAGGCATGAACATCAACCGAGTTCAACGGCTTCGAGCTCTTTTTATACGTGTGGGAGGAACAGGCAAAACGGACGACAAATGCGAGTGAGGAGCAAGCAAAGTGTGAAATCTGTGTACCGATATAAGCAACGGGGTAATCGGAGCCATGTTGGACTGCAGCAGATCTACGAGAAATGAATTTTGTTGGCGTTGAACCGCTCCAGAAGCCTGTACAAAAGAGAGGAGCATTAGTTGTTTTGACGACCGAGCAGAGTGGTAATTGTGCGAGCAAGTAAACATACAGCAAGAAGTCGTCCTGGTCCATCTTGGCGCCACGCTTTGAACCAAAGTCTTCGACGGACAGCACCTCTTCCACCTTCTTCTTCATGTCGAGGTCGCCTTCCGGGAGCTCGCTGTTCAGCGAACAGTACGTCTTGTAGTTCTCCTCCAAGATCTTGAGCACTGACTTGGTGACGAAGCACGAGTGCAGCGTCTTGTTCTTGCGGTTGAAGATGATCTTAATCATACCGTCCCATTCCTACCAAAACAAAAAAAACGAAAACGTTAGCCTTGCAATCCACACCATACCATACCTCACGGATTCAAGCGTACCGTAAAGTTGACTGGCGGCGGCGGGTTGCGCGGCTCGATGCGCACCACGCGTGACTCGACCTTGGGTGGCGGGCGGAAGTTGTTGCGTCCGACCTTGAGCAGCTGATCCACCTTGGCCAGCAGCTGCGTGTTCACCGACAAGCGGCAGTACAGCTCGTCACCAGGCCTGAAAGCAGCAGCAACACTCGTCAATACAAAGCAACAATCTTTCTCCGTGTGAAATGCAGACGTTCGTACTTGGCACTGAGTCGCTTGGCGAACTCCTCCTGGAACATGACGACGGCGCAGCGGAACATGGGGCGGTGGGCCAGCATCTTGAACACAAAAGGCGACGAGATCTGGTACGGCAGATTGGCCACACACACGTCGAAGAAGGGCAGCTGCACGCGCATGACGTCTCCGTGGATGATCTGCAGGTGGTTGGCGTGCTCCGTGTGCTGCACGCGCTTCTGCAGCTCCGCCACCATTCGCGGGTCGAACTCCACGGCCACCACGCGCTTGGCCTGCTCCAGCAGCTTAACCGTCAGGTTACCGGTACCGGGACCAACCTCCAGACACACGTCCGTGCCGCGGATGGCCGCCTTGGCCACGATCTGCGTCACGATCATGGGGTTCTTGAGGAAATGCTGGCCCAGGTTCGTGTTGGGCGTGGCCAGCGTGCGGCCCAGCGCGTTCTGCGCGGCCGAGGCCGTGCCCACATTGCGTGCGCGTTTCTTCTTGTCCTTGGGCATGGCGACGAGAGGGCAGGGACGGCTAGACGCTCGCTGCGATGATGGCAATGCAAGTACAGGAGTCAACTGCTCCACGTCACAGATTGCTGGTGGCCATCCGACGAGATCCCTCTAAAAGAACGGGGCTTTGCTGTACACGAGGTGCAGAGACAGGACAGGACATACGGATCCCGACAGTGAACGGCCAGGCCGAATGTGTATTTCATGCATTCGAGACACTTGAAGCGTAACTAGTTGTTCGCAATGACTTGCTTAGCCGAAGCCAAACCCCTCGGAGCCCTCGCGAATCGCGAGCAGCAAGCACTGCTTCAACTTGTCCTCGCTCTCGTACTCGGGCAGATCCAGTTGATTGAAACTGCAGCAACAACAGCACAAATTGTCAGACAGTTAACCTCAGTAATGATACACAATACCAGTCAACCCACCATGTATGTGCGGACGGCAACGCGCTGTTGTTGCCGAACGCCTTGTGAATGTTGAACTTCTGCGTGCCCCGCATCCCCTCCAGCGCCTTGAAACCTTCGAGCGGCACCTTGGAAGTACCCGTCACAAACTGCAGGAACAGCGCCCGCTCCTCGTGCGTGAACGCGTACAGCACGTTCCAGAACCAGCGGATGACTGCGTCTGTGGGCTTGTAGTTGGCGTACTCCGTGTTGGCCTTCAGGTCGTCGATGTCAATCTCCGGCATGCCCGAGATCAGCAGCTCCAGCTCGTTCTCGTTAAAGATCGCGATCAACTCGGGAGGCACCAACTGGTGGAAACCCTTGAGGAAGGCATCGATTTGCTGCCGAATGCCAGTCGCCATGCGGTGGTGCGTCACCAGCTTCACGTACTCCATCTTGTTCTCGTCCGTCACACTCACATTTCTGCCGTTAGGGATCAGATCCACTACCTCCACCTTGCCAAAGTTGGACTGCTCCGCCGAAAAGGTCAGCTCAAGCCCAAGATCCGCAATCGAGTTATCTAGGATCGAGTGAAGGTTGCGGTAATACTCAGGGTCGATCGCTTCCATGTCGTGGTACGAGATGGGCAACTGCAAAATGTGCTTGTAAAACGATCGCGTGAAATGGGCATCAAGCAGCTGGCCGTCCGCCACCGCCTTGCCAAGCACTTTTCCAACGAACTCAAAGTAGCTCAGGTGATCCTTGTTCACGTAAGACAGCGGGTTCGGCTGGAATGTGGGGGAATCGGCGGCTGAAGTGAACAGCACATAGTTCGGGTTGAACATCTCGCGCGCCAGAATCATGTACCATTCTCGCGTCACACCACCAGCGTCAATGCCTTCTTCACCCGTGAACGAAATGTGCAACTTCCTCCGCAACTCGGTACCGCTGCGCATACGCAACGCGTAGTACGAATCCTCGAAGATGTGGTCGCGGCGTACTGGGATGCGGACAGAAGAGCTTCCTCCTCCGTGGTTCCGTAGCGCAGCCTGGCGCAACCGCTTCATGGCGCTGTGGAAGTACGTGCGCTTGTTGTCAAACGCCAGGTAAGCCCGGCAGCGAGAGATCTTAATCAGAGCAGCCAAGGACGTATCCAATAAAGAGGGCTTCTCGCGCACCAAAAGGTTCAGAAGAACGCGGTTCGACTCCACAAAGATGGCCAGGCGAATGGTTTCCCCCCCTTCGGACATTGACGACAAAGCCGACGAGCTGCGCCTCAGTGCGCTCTTCGGCGAAGCCTTCTGCTCCTCGTCCTCCATCAGTGCGGTAGCATCGGCACCATCGAACCCACCAACCCGAAGCGCTTGCACGACAGCCTCCTCGCGCTCGCTCGAGTCCGGTACACGCAACGACATTGACGCAGCATCGCGGGCATTAACCACGAAGAAAGCTTCCACCATAGGAAGGAATCGTGCCAAAAGAGCTGCCATCGCGCATGATGCACCTGCGCTCTTGCCTTCAATGACAGTTCCCTCGGTATCATCAGCTGTTGCAGCAGACTGCGGTTCGGAGCCGGTAACTGCCGGGGTCAATGAAGTTGAAGCTGTAACTGGTGTAGCAGAGCTACTGTCTTGATCATCAAGGCCACCCTTTGCACGCGCGTCCGTCAGAGACAAGCTCAACGCATCCCAAAGAGGGTCTAGGCCAATGGTCTGGCAGCACTCGGTAAATTCTGCCGTGCTCTCGCAGACGTCTGACAATGAGTGCAACAAGCGAAGCAGCTTCAGTTCGTCTTGGGCGGACGGCAGCACGGCTGATGACTCGTATCCAGCACTTTCGGTTTTAACCCGATCAACACGTGCCAGGGTGCTGGCGTGTCGTACAATAGCGCGGATTACGAACTCGCGGTTTCCACGCACATGGTTCAACAGTTTCAGCACTGCCAGTGTGCGCTCCTGCATCTGCACCGTGCACAGATCCATGCCCAGCACGGATACCACCTCGCCCATGCGGGCCTCGTCCAGTTCAATCGCCGGGACTGCCACCCACTCATCGCCAGGCTCTGCAGTAGACGCCTCATCTCCATCACCTTCTTTTTTCTCCTCATCTTCACCACTCGATTTATGTAGCCGCTCTAGAGGAGACAAGACTAGTTCAAGCAACTCCAGCAACGCATCCAAGTTGGTCACGTTGCGATACACCACCGGCAGCGCCAGCAAGTCAATTAGCACAGCAACGCCGCACTCACTGGACGAGTCCGTCTCCATCTTCACGGAATCTTCGTTTCCACCAATGGTATGACGCATACCGTGAGGCTGTAGCATTTCCACCGTGAACCGTGGGTTATACTTCGCGAGAGAAACGAGAACATGTAGCATGCGGTTCACGACTTCAGCAGGAACACTGGATCCTCCGATAGCGCGGTTTCCATCGATACCACATCCATACATCGTGCTTGGGGGGAACTGGATCTTACCACTACCGTCATCGTCATCATCTTTTTCATCGCCAGGGACCAAGGGTTCTGCGAGAGGCAAGGAGACTATGCGCAGCAAATTGCGTCGAACGCTACACCTGGTCAATGGATACAAACAAATGTTGGCCAGGAGGCGCTGGAACACCCGATTCTGGATAACGGACTGCGTCATGAACAGTAGGCGCAACAAGCCACGCACACACCGGTCATCGAAGATCCGCTCGCTGGCTTCTTCTTCTTCGTCCTTTTCCACACGTAATAGACCCTTGTGAGACTTCGAGCCACTAGCTCCTTGTCGATGCTCACGACGGCTGCTGCGGCGCCCTCCACCCAGCTCATCATACATACGAGATCGTCGGCGCCCGCCGCCTCCCTCGGGACTGTGCGAGGTTAGCATACGTCGTAAGGTTGGACGGTTGAACAATTCGTCCATGTCACCCTCGCCCCCTCCTCGCTCTTCGGCTCCACGATCACGCTCGCGATAGGTCGAACGGAAGGCTGCACGCTCACGTAGCACCATGGCCTCTGCACGGACTTGAGACGGCAGTGTCTGCAAGAACGCATCGTCACATGTGACCAATATTTCTTCGCGCAGCTCTGGTGCTAGCGACGCCACAAACGACGCATTATCCATTTCTTGCGCACGAGATGTATCCGCTGTCTCAGCACGGGCGGCTGCTTCGCGTTCACGGCGTTCGTTTTCCAACACCTCCGCGCGAATATCCGGGGGCAAAGCTTCCAACGTTTCACGATCAAAACTCGAGTTGGCCATATCCAGGTCCATCTGTGACATACTTTCGGAGCCACCACCACCACCTCCAGCAGTGGCCGTGTCACTACGAGCACTTGTGGAGTCCGCAACAGCGGGTGCGTTCTGCGCAATAATCTCTGCT
Source organism: Phytophthora chlamydospora (assembly GCA_012295415.1). Taxonomy (NCBI): domain Eukaryota; phylum Oomycota; class Peronosporomycetes; order Peronosporales; family Peronosporaceae; genus Phytophthora; species Phytophthora chlamydospora. The sequence goes on along the minus strand of JAABLK010000066.1, from coordinate 44,015 downwards.
TGCATATCCGGAGGAAGAGAAGCGAAGACTTCAGCATCCATGCCTTCGGGGCACTGGTACTCCTGCTGCTGATCCTGCTGATCGAGTAATGCAGCCGACAACTCTTGAGTAACAGCTTCAACTGACGCCTGGGTCTCTGCTGGCTGCGGCTCTTCCAACTTTGATTCCTCCTCGACTGTGGAGGTCCGATTACCACTGGGTGCCGACAGCTGCGCCGACGGCTCCCCGAAACCAGTCAAGTCAAGGGTGAAGTTCATCATGGAATCGGACGGGTTGGACGCTGTTGCTGTCGCTGCCGGTACAGCCACTGGAGCTGGAGGCGGCAGAGTACTCGCGGAAGTACTACCCGGTGCAGCACTTGTCTGGGATAGAGAAGTAGTTGCTGTTTGTTGAGTCTCTGATAACGTGTCAGTTTCAGTTTCAGCTTCCGCAACATCAACATCGACGTCAGACTCAGGCGGCGATCGCAGCGAAGATTCTCCGAGCGTACTGGCAAGTGCCAGAACAGAAGCTGTGTCTGTCGACGCTTCGTGCCCCCCCGCTTGGTCGTTAGTTGTCGTGGTACTCGGTGGCACAGTGTTATCCTCGGCATCGTCGATGGCAATTGCCTCGCTGGCTGTGTGTTCTCCACTCCGAGGCGTTCCAACAGGGCTGCGGTCTTCCATGATGTCATCGACATCGTCCTGCTGGTGGTTGGGCGCCTCTCGACCTGTAGCATTCGTTTCTGCTTCTTCGTCTTCATCGGCACAAATGCGAGTGATCTGTTGTTCGAGTCTGGAAGCCATCGATCGGACATCCACGTCGCGCCCCATCCCACCTGGACCCCACACTGCTGGGTTTGATGCAGTACCCCCGATCACATCACCTCCACGACTTCCCATTCCACGGGACAAGTCAACCCCAACAAACACGTCACTGAAAATGTCCCGATCGCTTCGTCGCAATCCGAGACGCTGTCCCCGTGAAGGGAGGCCTGGGGTTGGAATATCCAGAGAAAACTCACTGAGCAAGCTGGATACCGCAGATAAACGATTGACACGACTTGGAGGTCGCCCACGGCCCCCGGCACCACCGCGCTGCAAGAAGTCTCGTCCTAAACCCAATCGTGACCGGCTCCCGCCCAGCGGCAGTTGCGTTTGGACTTGGTCAGTCAGCTCTTGCAGCTCGCGCAAGAGTGACGAGTGGCGCGGCAATGAGAACCGTCCAGGGTTGCGCAGCAGTCCGTTACCATCCAACAAGATCGAGTCCCCGCGCCCACTCGTACGCAAAAGCGGGTGCGTAGTGGCACTCGTGAGTTGATCGCCGGGGCGGCTTAACTGTTGCTCACGACGCGGTCGATCGCCCCGACCACCGGCGTCAAATGACTCAAAGATGAAGTCATCATCGAGCATGTCGGGCAGCTCCTCAATGTACTGGAGAAGCGAAGTCGAAACCATACCGCCAGCGCCAGGGCCGAATCGACCTTGTGAAAACGACCCCCCACTGCCTACGCGACTTCTTGTCGCCGAATCAGCTTGGCCATCTGCTTCCCCTTCCTCTTCGTCTTCTGTGTCGCCAAACGTGAGCACGAGCGTCTGGCCGTTCGAGGAGGAACTCGCCGGCGCGCTACCGCCGACATTGTACAGACCGAGCGCATCCCGCATTGACTCGACAAGCCTGTCCTCAGAGCTTCGAGCCAGCTGGCTTCCCTCACTGACGCGAGTGCTCGCCGTTCCGTTCCGAGCCGCGGTCAGGCGGGCGCGACGTCGCTGCTCTTCGGCAAAGAATGCTTCGTCATCGAGCAAGTTCAAGTAGGAGAACTCCTCCTCATCCACTTCATCCAGTGCGTCCAAGATGGACAGCTCCGAGTCGAGAGAGCCCCACAGCCGATTCGACGCCGCGCGACGGCTGGAGCCGTGCCCACCACCAGCACGACGAGACAGGTGCAGGCGCGGGTCCTCCTCGAACTCATCTTCATCGTCCTCATCATCGTCCTCATCGTCCTCATCGTCCTCATCGTCCTCATCCTCATCGTCCTCATCATCGTCGTCCTCCTCCTCCCCTTCGTCCGTGGAATGCTCCGACACGCTGCTGCGCTCATCTTCGCTGCGCTCATCTTCGATGCCAGGGGACCGCATCGAGACGTCGTCGTCATCTGCTTCGCGTAGGGGGTAAAACTCAGCGTCGCCCGAGCGTTGTTGGGCATCTACATCCACCTCCATTCCGTCACCTCGCTCGAACAGATTCGCTTCATGATGATCTCCAGAAGCAGCTTGGGCAGGTTGCGAGGGGGTAGTGGCCGATACAGCAGAGTGGGCTGCCGCCGCGCTTCCTGTTTGGTTCCGCTTTTTAAGCAGACGCCTTACTCGGTGCGTTACAAACGACCGCGTCAAAGTAGAAAGCGGCCGAAGAAGCATCGTGCAGGTAGCGTGCGCCAGCGTGTGCGTCAGATCGATCTTGCGGAGCGCTTCCGCCAGGAGCGTCACGAAGGAATGCTTTCCCTTGAGACCATCACCCAGCACGACCTTGTCCCACGCAAAGCCCTTCGAAGAACCCTTCGGCCACAAGATGCTCATAATCAAGCCCGACCACGCGTGTAACGAGCTCAGCGCGTCTTCATCGCGCACGGCTAGATCATCGTTACCGCACGTGAGATCCACGAATCCACTTCGAGGCCACTCCTGCAGCAAATGCACGAGTTCCAGAATAATGCACTTCGATCCTTCTCCCGAATGGCTGCCGATGCTCACCAGTAGTCTGTGTGCGTTGTGCACACGCATCCTGGTCCGGCTGTCAACAAAAGCTTTCACATCGGCAATTAACGAATCGGAATCACTGCTGAGTCTGCCGTTCCCGTAAAAGCCGTCATCCTTCAAGGCCGTGCGAGCTGCAGCGAACTGACACAACTCTTGCGACGGTAAAAACTCGCACATCGCCAAACGGATGAAGGTTCCTCCATCCCCATGAGTTCCGGATTCGTCCTTTGCCTTTGCAAGTACCGTTGCGCAAGCAGGGAAGTACGTAATAAGATGGACCAGCAACTGTAAGTACACCCCCACGCACACCCCAGCGGACGCAGACCCGACCTCATTGCCCTGGGTTTGCTCCACTTCACTGTGTTTTTTCGCATGTTTTTCGACATCCCACAACCGACGGATGCGACCAATAATCTTGTGAACAATCACATGGGCCTGATGCTTGTGATCCTTCGGCAGCTTATGGGTAGTAGTTTTACCTCCGCTTGCTCCGGTGTCCGGCACTACGAGCGGCTGGTCAGCAGACCCGGTCGCTGCATCGCTACCGTCCACCTTTTTTGGTTTCGGCAGAATATACGCTCGACCAGATTCAGTTTTCCTCACCTTGATAGTATTTTTCAAGGCTCCGAGGAACACGGTTTCATTTCGTGCGGCAAATGGAGCGACCTCAGTCAGTAGAGCGCGGGGCGTGATTCGCATTTGGGTTGGTGCGCCGAAGCGAGTTGACAACTTGGTGATCGCACGCCGAATCTTGTCTTCCATCATATGCTCCAACACTTCGGGCGATTCGAGCGCTTGAGAGAGCAAGGTGCACGTCAGCTCTTGGTAACCAGCGAAGAAAAAACCCTCAGGAATATCCAGCACAGCATCAAGTCCGCCATGCGACGAGAAGTACGACGCCAGATCATACTTGAGTGTCAAGCGCGACAAAAGCTGCCAAATGGCGTGTGCTAGCGCCTTATTGGCATTTGACGATGCTGAAGACGTCAAGGAGGACGCCCGCTTCATAAGCTGCAAGCAAACTGCAACCAGTTGCTGCTCAAACGTCTCGATCCCGTTTGCAGCGCCACTATCGTCCTTTTGCTCTCCTTCTTTCGACTCTTCATCATCTTTCGCTTCGTCATTTACGATAACATCACCAAGCGACGTTGAAGCTGTCGTAGATATCCGCTTTGCAGCTCTCCCCGCGACTGCTGCCTCGAAAACCAACAGCACTGGCGTGCATGACGGCTTCAGAGAGCCGTTTTCAGCAGAACCAGCATCGGAAACGGCCGCTACGAGTTTGGCAATACAGGACGGCGTCTGGCATTGCATCACTGACCACGAGTCCGTGTTCAGTTGCAGCACAAGCGCTAATAAATGTGCCAGCATAGTCAAATACTCGTCACCACCTTCATCATCTCCACTAAAGTAGTCCAAAATGGCAGCGTTGAGCCGCTGGCTCACCAAATCGCGATCTTCATCCGAGCGTGAGCACAAGAAGCTGAAGTACTCTGCGATCGCCTTGACAAGATTTTGACTCGGATACAAGTTACCAGGCGCCTCAGAACGCGCAGCATCCTTCGCGTGTTTTGAATTGTCTTGTCTCTCCTTTGCCGCCTGTACCCGTAATATCTGGAAGCAGACAGTTTCAAAGCTGTCTCGAAGCGAAGCGTAGAGGACTTGTAGGTCATCCTCCAACTTCTTCTCGTCTGCAGCTTCTTTTTCCAGGCGAACGGCTGCCTCTGCAGCTGCACCGCCCTCGTCCTTCTCCTCAACATGCTGACCTCCATCATCTTCCGTCTCGCCCTCGTCCTCAGGGTGCCCCAGGATCCATTCCATGGCTAACTCCACGTTATTCACTTGTATCTGTCGCAGAGCTCGTTCTACCCGCGGCTGAGGAAAACCCATTGATACCAAGCTATCAACAATCTCAGAATCTGGTACGAACGACTGGCGACGACTGCTCCCTCCAAGCCCAGAGGACCCTGCACCGCGCGATCCCGCGAAGAGCGCCCGTCGAAGTGACAGTGCTTCATTGTAGAGCTCGGTGCTTGAATTTCTTTCGCGGTTACCTCGACCAAAGCCCAGTCCTTGCCGACGGCCGATGCCACTAAGCTCACTCTCACCATCCGACCCCACAGTATCATCTTCGCTATCCATGCGATTCTTCAATATGGTGACCGCAACCGGCATAACCTCCGCCATACATGAATCCACAGGAGAAGTCGAAAACTTCGGGTGCTTCCAAATCGACAGTAGCGCGCGTACGCACATCGCATGCAGTTGCACCGTAAGCCTTCGAGGTTCGAACGCCGCATCAGTGGAGTCTCCTGCTTCATCACTAGTTAGCAGAGCCGATGTCAGAGGAGAAACAGACAGACCTTCCAGGTTGGACAGCTTTCGTAACACACTCGCTGCAATGTGAAACGACGTTAACGCCATCTGCGATGGCTTTACACCGCAATTCTTCTCAGCCACAGTGCTTGTATCGCGTTCACCCTCTAGGCACACCGTGAAAAAGCGTTCGATAATGTTCATGATCACATCCATGAGATTTGAAGCCCTTATTTGAGCCCCAGCGCACGTAGCAATCTCTTTGCCCGACTTCGAAGACTCGCCTTCACTTTCAGATACGCTCTCTTGAATCATAGCAACGTCATCATTCGATGATGGATGGATCTGAGCAGGGGGTTCAGGTAGCTCAGTTGGCAACTGCACTTCGCCAATTGGCTTCATGAGCTCAACAAGCAGTAGTGTGTTTGCTTGCTTCTTCTTCCCCTCGAAAAGCACAGCCGATATTGTCTCCAGCAGGAACGTGAGGTAATACTGCTGAACGAAGGTGTTGATCTGTGTCGCGCGAGTCACCGATACGACATAAAGGAGGTGACCCTCCAAAATCTGAGTGGTCGTCCGTGCCAGAGATCGGGCGTGCGGTGCTAGTGGAACCACAATGTCGTCTCCTCTGCGATGCTGCATCGGGGCCGATAAGAAAACCTTGCTGTACGCTGTTAAAAGCCCTCTCATGCTCAATGAAAAGCGTAAAAGGAGCAAGGAACCCATTTTCCATAAACCCGTCCCTTGGCGACCACTCTTGGTCGCGGCCGAAACTTCCGGGTCATCCACACGAGACTCCATGATAGTATCTGCTTCACCACTGGCCTGCTTCTGCTGCCCCTCTGCATCCTTTTCTTTTCGTTTCTTTTGGTGAAGAGCTGCCAGACTCGCCCGCTCAAACTGGACCGAGCGATCTACGCGGAACAAACGTGCCATAATTTGCTGTGTGGAAGAAGCCGTGAAGTCTGTAAACCACCGCCTGCTTTGCATATGTGTGTGTGCAGTTTCTAACGTCCAGATCAGCACGGACGCCAGCCATTCCAGCACCGCGAGGACGCGAAGATACTCGCCAACTACCATAACCTTTTCGGCAGCCGAGTTCGTAGCACTGCTTTCCTCGTGCATTTTAACCACCTCAGCCAAATCGACATCAGGTATAGAGCTCAGTACGCCTTCCGCTCCCTCACCACTCTCGCTGAGATACCATGGCAATCCAATCTTTGCTCGAGCACGTTGAAGAGTGTCCATCTGGGAGCTTAACTCTTTTAGGATTGCCCCGAGAAGGTTGGTAGGCTGCTGGGACGCGTACGAACGAAGCGCGAGCGTAATAGACTGCACCGCGGGATTATGTGCCTGTGACTTTTCAGACACTTCATCTCGCTTGAGTGTCTTGCTTGGTAAAGCACTGTCCAGGAACGAGGCAGTACTTGGTAGAACCAGTTGATACAGTGCCAGCAGGAGACGGATACCCCCGAGATCCGCAAAATACGAAGCGTGCTCGGATTTGGACAGCAACGGCTCCAACAAATCGGCCACGTGGGTTGCCATCCGGATTAAAATGCCCTGAGCCTTGTCTCCAACGAACTGAGGCAGCGACGAGGATACCAGCGTTTGCTTGGGAGAAATGCTCTCTTCACCGAAGCGTATCGCCTTCTTCAACGCATGGACCGCAGCTTGAATTGCAGCGTTCTGGAAGCTTGGCACATGCCTCATGAGCTCAAAGATACCCGCTCCAACGACAGCAGCAGTGTCGCCCTGGAAGCAGTAATCCTTCGTTTCATCTTCTGTGTATTGCGGAAGCGCAAACACGTCCAGCAGATGCATGAGGGGCTCGTACTTCGACACCTTTTCCGCGTGTGCAGTCGTAAGGCACAACGCATTGAGTACCGTCGGCACTGCTGTAAGCAGCTCGCTTGAAGGCGGCAACAAAATTCGGGACGGGTACAGCTCAGCGATATCCCACCGCGTAAGTGTTTTCAAGAACGCGTCTGCTAAGCCGGCAGCATGCACATGATTCACGCTGCTCGGATCGTTGTTGATAATATCTGACACCACGATAGCAGCTTGGGCAAATACGACCGGCCCGAATACGTCCACATTGGACAGTAGTTGCAGTAGTACCTTGTTGAGAGCGCTTCCTTCACGAATGGCGCGGCTTGTAGCCCCTGCGCTCATCACGCCTTGAGAATGAAATGACATCGACAATGAAGCGAGGATGGCTAGCAACAGCACCGTCCTCGTCTCGGAAACAGCTGACGAGCTCCTCTTTGGGTTGGCAACATTGGCACACTCCAGCTTGAGCCGATCCACGAGAATACCGACTCCGTTCAGGTCACGATATAGCGCAGCTGCTGCCGAGTGGCTACTAACTGTGATCTCAAGCGCTTGCACGCATTGTGTTGTCACGGCCATGTGGAAAACGCTCACGGGAGGCATGGTTAGCACATGCAAAAGTGCCGGTACAATGCCATTCTCCGTCAGTACAGCAGCACCAGACTGAATGGCGACCACAGCCGTTAGCAGTCCAAGAACACCCTCCATCCAGCACAACTTCACCTCCTGGGTGTTTCCACTGCTTACACTCCGGAATGGGGGAGCGCTAACAACCTCAGCTTCCTGTGGAGAAAGCAAATCTGTAGTCGCTTGCACGAATGCGACCGCCAAGCTCATGTCCATATCTGTATCCGCAGTCTCCGACGATAGAATTTGGGGTGACGAAGACCCTGACACTGCTGTCGTAGATCCAAGTGTGGTAGCATCACCCAGCTCCGCCATGCAAAAGCGCACGAGTGAAGGAAATACACCGTGCGGTGTCCCCTTAACAACACCCAAAGCTTGCAGCACATTGGACTGACGGCCGAGGAGGCCCATACCACCTGCTCTTCCAACGCGATCGTTCACGAGCGCTGTAAGCACGAGCAGTGCTGTCACACGTACTCGCACAGGGACACGCTCAATACTCTCGACACGAATGAGCTCGACAATGCCCCTCGTGAGCTCCGGATGTTGCTCCACGTAATTCGTCACGTCCCAGGCGTCACTAAACAGCGAAAAAAGTGCGAGCAGCGCATGCAGTCGCTCCACGACCAAATTCTCACGCGCCAACGCACTGCGCGACGCATAACACGCGCGAACCTGTGTAAACAATCGGAAATGCAGCCTCTTGGGGATCTTGTGCTGCTCAATCAGACGTCCACACACCGTAGCAGCTGCACACGCAGCTTTCGCAGGAGGCGTAGCAGGCGTCACGACTTCTTCATAGGGTGGGATCTCTACCGATACCACACGAGACGTCGTCTGCTGCTCTCCTTTCTCGGTATCGTAGAACTGGAATGTCACTTCCTTGGCCGTCGCGGCGTTCGTCGCGTTCAAGTAGTCCAGCAGCTCCAGGCTGTTCTTGGGTGCTCCACGGCCCTGAGCCACTGTCAGCAGTCTCCTTCTCAGTACTGTATTCCTGCCTGCTGCCGGGTCCAAGAAGCTCGTGGGGTCCGCGGCGTAGCGGTTCACCTGCGGGGGCATGGCCAGCATGGCCACCAGCTTGGTAGCCTCAGTCACGACGCGCTCATTCCTGGCTGCCAGTAGCGCCGTCACGGGGTCGGCAGACGGGTAAACGGCCTTGTTGGCCGCATTCTCGAGCAGGAAGACCGAGAACTTCAAGATCTCGAACACCAGCTCGGTCAGCTCCTGCTCGTTCTCCACCGCGATTGGCTGCGCGGGTTTCTCCAGTTGTGTTTCCACCAATAGCAGCGCCGGACAGCGCTGCAGCGCCCCCAGCAGCAGTGCGTGCAGCTTCAACAGCACGGCGCGCCAGTTGGCCAGGTCGGCCTGCGCCTCCAGCGGCCAGCCCTTGACGCACGCTAGCAGCGGCACCAAGCGCGCCTCAGGTGCCTGCATCAACACGTCCATGAGCCGCTTCTCCTTGTCGCTCGGCGGCGCGCGCGGCGCTACGCCGACGCTTGCCGCCTGCATCTTCCTCTCTTTCTTTTGCTCTTCCTCTCGCTTGACTCTTCGCTCTAAGCGCGCGGCCAGGGGCTCTGCGCTCGCGCTGGTCGACGGGTCGCTCGCTCCTTCACTTGCTGGGCCTCTCGAGAAGCCTGTACTGCCGTGGGGAGCCGAGATGGGCGGGCGGTCTGCGGTCTGCTGCTGCTCGCCGGTTTCCTTCTGGGTTCCCCCTTGTGAAAATCTTTCATGGATGTGTGGTGTGGACCACATTGATGCAAACGGATTGGCGGAAAATGAACGTTTTCTTGAAGTAGACTTGGATACGTTTTTTTTCTAGTGCATTTGTTACGGTACTGTCTTTCTACTGCAGGAAGTGCGTGTACGCCTGGTTGCTGGTCTCCTCCTCGCAGCGGAAGCCCACCTGGCCCAGGAAGGCGTCGAAGGATGCGTTGTCCTTCTTCGGCACCTGGAAACCCACCAGCACGCGGCCGATATCAGCGCCGTGGTTACGGTAGTGGAACAGACTCACGTTCCACTGGCGCGCGGATTGACTGTCGACCAAACGGAACACAAGATTGGATTACTCAGGCGCATAACACCAGGGCGACAATTGCTCAGGTGGTAAATGAACGTACCTGAGCGTGCCGAGGAAGTCTTTGAGCGCTCCGGGGCGCTCTGGGAACTCCAAGCGGAACAGACGCTCGTTCGTGACCTAAACGTCAAGAGACAAGAGGTGACAGGTGAGAATGGATGGAGACGAACAAATTCCGGAGACAGTAACGTACATTTGCTGGGCGGCCGCCTGCGAGGTGGCGCAGGTGCGACTTGGCCAGCTCGTTGGAGGCCAGATCGATCGCGTGCATGTCACTGCGCTCGTTGATGGCCTTCACGACGCTGACGAATTCTTCCTCCTCCTTCGTCTGGATGCTCATGCAGATGCGGGCCTCATTGTCACCTTCGGAGTCCATACGGTACGTGAACTCCGTCACATTGTGGGGGACTGAAGCAAGCAAATATAACGCGGTTAGTGTTGTTTCGGGCTTGTAGCTGCATCCCGTGCCAATCAACGTACAGATGACGTCGTAGAGCTCCTGGAAGCTGCCAATCTTCTCGGGGATCTTGACAGCCATGAAGCGCTCACGGTCGTCGGACCGCTCCGAGACGAAACGCAACCGGTCGAAGTCCATGTTGGCGGCAGCAAGCACGGCCACATACTTCTCGTCCTGCGCGTTCTTCACACGAGCGTATTTCTTGGCACCAGCCACACTGATCGCACCTACTCGACAACGCATTCAAATTCCGTCAGAGTTCAGCAATAAAAATCTCAAATCCTTTGCAACAAAACAATTAACAGCGCACACACCTGTCGGCTCCATGAGCGAACGCGTGTCGCCAAACACGTCCTTGATCGCAGAGCAGATCTCGTCGGTCGACACGGTAACCACTTCGTCCACCAGCTTCTTGCATAGCCGGAAGTTCTCAGTGCCGAGCGTCTGAATGCCGACTTCCTCTGTAAATCGGTTAACGCTCGGGATGGTCACAAGCGAGCCCTCCTTCAGCGATCGCTCCAGGAGATTGGCGCCTTCCGCCTCCACGCCGATAATTTTCACGTGCGGTGCCACCTCTTTCACGTACGCAGCAAGGCCGGCAATCAAGCCACCTCCACCGACAGGCACAAAAATCGCAGCGGGCCGGTCTCCAGCCGTCTGCTCACACCCAAACCAGACATTAACTTAGCACAGCGATCGCAAAGCTCTCAGTTGCAATCCACGTCCTTGTCCGTACCTCTTTCAGGATCTCCATGCCGATCGTTCCGTTGCCAGCGATCACGAGAGGGTCGTCGAACGGGTGAACAAGCGATCGACCCTCAATCTGCGCGACGCGGAAAGCCTCTTTCTGCAACGAAACACATGGATCCACACGATACCTATTAGAGCTCGCTCCAACAAACAACTTACTATATCTCCATCGTACCAGGGAAGCGTCAAAGTCAGCGCCGTGTTCCACGATCGTGATCTTGCTCTTGGTGGAGTGGGAGATGTTCTGCGCCGTGCCAACCGGTGCAATGACGATGGCGTCAACGTCCAGCTTCGCGGCAGCGTAGGCCACGCCCTCCAGGTGGTTGCCGGCTGCACAGGCCACGATGCCCTTCTCCCGCTGGGCCGGCGTCAGGTTGGCGATCTTGTTGTAGGCGCCACGCAGGTTGAACGAGAAGGTCGGTTGCATGTCCTGAAAGGGAGACAGAAGGCGATCAGTGCATCGAGCGATAGATTAGCGTAGTCAGAGGCACACATGCACCTCGCGCTTAAGGAATAGCCGGCAGTTGCCCGGCAGCGACTGCGTCAGCGCCGGCGCAAGCTGCAGCGGCGTCTGGATGGCCACGTCGTACACGCGGCTCTCGAGCACCTCGCGCAGGTAGTCGTGCGAACCCGGGCGCACCCAGGACGGCTTGGCCGCGAGCGAGGAAAAACCGCGGCGGAACATGACGTAGCAATTGCAAAGTGGCAAGGCGCGTTCCAACTCATCGTCCCACCACGATCATTTTCCACAAGAAAAAAAAGCGCTTTTTCGGGCGCTTGCGCAAACGTCGTTTTTTTTTTTAGAAAAACGGATTTTCTTTGAGCGTCCCGATTGGCCAAAAATAAAAAAACGTAATCATTGCGGGCGCGCGTTTTTGATTACGCATTTCTAAAAAGATTATGAACATTTCTAAAGGATTTTCATCATTTTCGATACTCCGCCGACTAACCGTTAAGCCCTGTTTCATTGTGCCGCGGATGTTGCACATTCACACAGTTTAGGCACTCTTGCTTAGCAAAACAAAACTAAATAGCTTGCAGAGCTGCGTGGTTGACAACTCCATCGATTGACGTGCTCAGCGAAATTTGACAGAGGAGGGTTCCGTGCAAATGATAATTTCTAAATCTGCGCGCTCATTCTTGCTACGAAATATACATTGTCGCCATTCTAGTCCCAAGAAAGATCAGTGTGCGAAATTTACAATCGCCATAAGTTTTGATACAGTACTACTAGTACTACTATAACAGTAGTTCACAGTGCATGTCGAGAATTTTGAACCCACTCCATAGCCCCCCCCCCCCCCGCTGCAATGAAGCTCGTGCCTGTGCTTGCCTCGGCGACGCTCGCCGTCGGGTGCATGCAGACCAGCGGCAGCGCCCTGAAATAAATATTGAACCAGGTTTGACTTGATAAAACTATTCGAAACTGAAAACAAATACTCTACTTAAATTATAATTCGCATCCAGTGGGTGGTTTGGAGCAACCCCCTCTTCTGTTAAATTTGGCTGAGCATGTCAATGAGTTGTCAACCATGCAGAACTGCAAGTTATTTAGCTTTGTTTTGTACTTCAGTCGTGGGGCACGGCGTAGCAGCCGTTTGTGTCACAGGGAAAAAATATATGAAAGGATACGGATATTGAAGTCGTGTTTGTAAATACTTAGCACTCGAACTACGCAACGGAGGAGATGCAAGGAGTCGTAGGAAGGAAAATGTCGGCACTCATCGGGACGAAGAGTTCCGCTCACACGGAGCGACGCGATGCTCTCTTCTTGGACTTGGACTTAGCCGAGGTCTTGGTCGAGCTTCTGGCCGCCGATCATGAGGAGTCCGCTGGATCATGAAACTTGGCGTCGATGTGTTGTATCACCTTGTCGAGCATAGCTGCAATCATCGCCTCGGACGCCTGGCGGAAGGCGACCTTGTTCGCGGCAATCTCGCCCTCCAACCGCTTCACCTGCTGCTTCAACAACATGAAATCTTCGTCGGTGGTGCGTCCACCCTCGTCTCGGTCCGGAAGGGAGAGGCACTTCCTGGGTAGCTCCTTGTCCAGGACTTCAGGTGCCGCTCTTTTCTGCTCGAGAACAGGGGGTTGGTAGAGGACCTCCTCTTCGCTTGACTCTGAGGTTGAACTCGCATCTTGGTCTTCAGACTGCGAGTCTTGAGCGGCGTCAGGGCTGGCAGCGTCGCTCCCCGGCGACACTACTTGAATTAGCGCGCCTCGGGCTGTTGGCCCGACCGCTCCTTTTCCTGCGAGAATCGTCTTGATGTTGCTCTCTGCGACCTTCTTCCTCAGCTCCATGAGCACCCACATCTTGAGGTTCGCGGCCGTTATCTGCGCATTCTCGGTCTTCAGCTCCCGCACCCTGGCAGCTTCGGTGGAGGTCAAAGACGTCGGCATCTTCGTTATCAGGATGGTTTCCGAGAGAAAAATCTGAGGATTCTGATTAAAAGCATTAAAATCTGAGTATTCTGATAAAAAAAAATCAACTTCACCGAGAGTGATTGTCAGTTGAAAGTTACACTTCGATTCCGCATTGACCGTCGATCCCGCATTGCCCAGCCCACATTGACCGTATTCCAATGGCATTGCAGAGGCTTGACCCTCGCATGGGCGCCAGTCCAACTGGCTGCAGAACTCCGGCATGTGCAGCAACCAAGCCAGCCCACAGGTGACAAGCTGAACCCGGACGCCTACCTGCTGAAGCTGTCCATATGCTCTTGGGATCCGCCATGATCCCGCTTTCGACCAGCATTCGATTGGTAGGGAAGCCCGCACCAGGTTGGCGATCGCTCTGCGTCGGCGTCTGCGCGACTTTCGAGAATCGAGGCTCCCCGAGCCCACCAGAGCGACCCGGAGAGCAAATCGAGCTCTCAGCAAGGCTGACCCTCATCCTGCTGTGACGATTGACGTGGCAATTCCGTTTATACTGCGATATGCTTCGGCGACCAAGCCTCGCCAAGTGGTTGTCGAGTTTGGGGGGTATACGCTGAGTCTCATCCCGTTTACCAAAATGGATCACGGTGAGTTCACTTTCTCGGAGATTGGTAAGTGGGCGGGACACTCGAAGACGATCCAAGACTGTACGCTGGAACCGATCTCATCAACTAAGTTCATGCTTGACATGCATATGAAGGCGCTGTGCACTATCAAAAACTTGTGGCGAGTGCAGATTTTGCATACTGATCTTTCTATGGCGACAATGTACATTCGTAGCAAAAATGAGCGCGCAGATTTAGAAACTAACGTTTGCACCGGAATGCGTCAAAAGTTTGGAGCTCGGACATTACATTACGAATTGTATTTGCAAAAGAATAATTAATTGTCTCATCATCACCACTATAATAAATATTGAAACAGGTTTGACTTGATAAAACTAATCGAAACTGAAAACAAATACTCTACTTAAATTATAATTCGCATTCAGTGCTACCAAGAACAATAGTAATAAATGAAGTAGATTATTCATTTTATTTATTATAATTTTGTTTTTCCGAGGTGGTTTGAAGCAAACCCCCTTCTGTCAAATTTGGCTGAGCACGTCTCTCGATGCCGGAGTTCAATCGATGCCGGAGCTATTTAGCTTGTGTTGCGTTGGAAGGTGCTGCCGCTTGCATTTGCATTCGATCAGGTGGCACGACGAGGCAATAGTAACGGAGGTGGCTTTGGCTGCGAGATGGATACAATGCACGTGCGCCTGTCCGATCTCTACAGGCAGCACCTCTGTAGTTTTGCAACCGTCCACAATATGCTGCTTCAGTGAAGCAGCTGCACTGGCCGAGCTCCACCAGGCGGGTGAATACATGTTCACACCAAGTGCCGACGCTGTGTGTGGTTCTACTTTAGCGTGAAACGCTGGACTTGCTAGTCGAGCAAAGCGCACGTTGTCGACCACCGCTTATCAATAGCCAGCCGCCGACAGTGTCTGGTCACCAGACTCTGGTGAAGCAGCATTGGACGCTTCATCGGGTGCCATGTGCCTCGGGGACATGTTCACCACGCAGTGCAGCAAGTGTGTGGCGGCCATGGCTGGCTTGTGGGAGCAGCAAAGTTTGCTTCTAGGTCCTCAAATCGTGCACAAATCGTAGGAAAACACTGGAAGGAAGACGAAAGGACCCTGCGGCATGCCGACGCCCTGCGTGCCTACACACTGCAGGCTGTAGTACGTGACGTAGTGATCATTCGTGCGAACCGGAATGAGGCATGCTTGAATAGCGACGAGGCCTTCGGCACCAGTTCATGCCTTCATGCTTGCTCTGTTCTATTGTGTAAAATGCTTCAGTTGCAGTGTATTTCCCCAGTTTCCAAGCCTGAGAAACGCAGCAGTCGTGAAAGCAGGCGTGAGTAATGCTTCCTTTTCAACGGCAGAAAACCGATACAAAAACGTTCGACAGGCTCCCCGCTTTCATTCCCACTTTATTCGGAGGTTCAGCGGCTCGCTTCTTCCCCCCGTCTACCTCGGCTTCCTCGCCCCCTTCCCTCCCCGCTGCGATGAAGCTCGTGTCCGTGCTCGCCTCGGCGGCGCTTGCCGTCGCGTGCATGACCTCTGTCTCCAGCTCACAGCAGCTCGCCGGTCTCTACGACGAGGCCGGCTTCGCGCCCGTGCCGGTCGTTGGTCAGGAGCTCAAGATGACGCCCGCGCTGCGGCGACACCTGCAGACCAGCGGCAGCGCTACCACGGACTCCCCGTCCACCACTGCGCCGGTCGCCACGACGGCCACGCCGGTCACCACGACGGCCACGCCAACCACTACAGCCCCCGCGACGACTACGGCCACGCCCACGACCACGGCACCGGCCTCGACCACCGCTACGCCTACCAGTACGACGGCCACGCCGACGTCCACGACAGCCACGCCAACAAGCACTACAGCCACTCCGGACGCCACGACGGCCACTCCTTCGTCCACTACTGCTACACCGGGATCGACGACAGCCACTCCTTCGTCCACTACGGCGACGCCCAGCGCGACGTCCACGGCGTCCACGGCGTCCTCGTCGTCCAGTGCCACGCAGTCGCCATCCGCCACTGAGAGTGCCACGACGTCCAACTCGGGCTCGGCCTCGAGCAGCAGCTCCGATACGTCGTCGGGCTCGAGCATGAGCACCGGCGCCGTGATCGGCATTGTCGTTGGTATCGTGGCGGCCGTTGCCATCATTGCCACCGTCATCATGTGTGTCATCCGCAGACGACGCGAGACCGAGGACGACCCGCTGTCGCCTTTCGAGCTCTCCATGGACAAGGGCTACAACCCCACGCCTGGCGGCTTCACGGCTCAGAACTCGTACAACCAGCGTGCGCTGGGCGCAGCAGGTGCTGGAGCCTCAGCGAGCGGCTCCGTGTCCAACACGCAGACCCCGCCGGCAGACGCCGTGGCCGCTGGTGTGGCCTACTCGCAGTTCTATGACGGTGCGGCCACCTCGCCCGGCTCGATGAACCGCCTCGAGAGCAACGTGGACTCGGTGCAGACAGACAACGGCAACCCGAACGCGACAAATGGCACGAATCTGTGGCTCAGCGCTATGGAGCCCAAGGACAACGACTCATACCTGAGCGCGCACGAGTCCCCGCGGTCGTCCGTCAACAGCAGCAACAGCTACGAAATGTCGTCCAACCAGAACATCGACGTGGACCAGAGCAGCCAGATCAGCGGAAACAGCAACAAGGAGAGCGACGACTTCCCGGACCACCACAAGGACAATGACTCGGCACGTGGTTCTTACGAACTCTAAGTCCAGTTTTTGGCGAGTCTAAGCTATGCAGCAGCGAGCGACGACACACTGGGATCGAGGCGAGCGCAGCCTTCTTCCGTGCCGCCGCTCCTGTAGATTATGGAAGTGGTTGATGCGTATTTGGTTGGCTGGTTGGTTGGTATGGGCTGCTGCTGGATGTTCCAGAAACGAATGGGGCTCTCAGCTCGGCACAGCAGGCAGGACGGACGTTGATTTTTTGAAGACCAGATCCTATGTAGAAAGAAAGACAAAGGTTTAAGGTGGCGACGGCAGCAGGCAGAGCAGAGCTGGAGTGCAAGTGCTGGCGTGTTCCCCACCGACGGATCCGATTCCGATCGTCTGCAAGGCGATGGAAGTTATCAAGAAAGCACGGAAGGTTTCTTTAATTTATACAGAAATGGACTGCCTTAGGCAAGTGCTGCACTTACCAACCTCTAGTTCTCGTCATCACTATTGTTGTCTCCTGCGGCATTGTCGCGTTTTACCTGCTCGATGAAGGCTTCGAAGCCAGCGCCGCCTGCGAGGTGGTCAACGAGGTCCGTTGGCGCGCGATACCCGCTCAGCTGGTTCGCGCGGATGCCCTTCTTGGACTCGACGACCCGGAAGTCGATGACGTGGTGCTCGTCTTCGGTAGCCTGCGGCGTCGCGGGGCTTCCAGTCTGCAGCTCTAGTAGCTCCTCCCACGAGAAGAGCAGCGTGTCGGTGACGGCGCCAAACACGTTAATATCCAGCAGATAGACGCGTCGGCGCTTGTCGATGTACACGTCGAAGCTGTAGTTTTGGTCGGGGAACACGAACTCTCCTTTGGCCGATCGAAAGTTCTTCTTGTAAAACTCGTAAAGCAGTTCACAAAGCTCGTCCTGCTGATCCGGCAAGAATTCGTAGAACTCGTCGCAGTTGCGTTGCGACACGGCCACGAGTCGATGGCCTACCACGAAGCAGCGGAACAGCATCGAGTCCAGGAAATTGCACCATTTCTTAAGCACCAAATAGCTCTCTGGTGGTGCAAGCTCTTCTTCTCCAGCACTGCAGCCACTGTATGGCTGCGTGAGGTCATGGACCACAAAGTCCGAGGCTTGCAGCAGCAAGAACACGTCCTCGAAGCTCGTGCACTTGAGCGCGCCGAGCATCCACGCCGCGTCACGTGGTGCGCTCCAGTTGGTCTTGGGGAAGAGCTTGCCGCCGAAGGACTCGAGCACGGCCTCCACCTGATCTTTAACCTTTGAAATGACGTCTAGTTGCTCGTCCGTGAGCACCGAGGCGTCGTCTTCCTCTGCTTCGTCGTCGCTCTCGTCTTCAATCCCAGAAGCTACTGGAGCGGACGGCAGCGTCACGCCGTCAGCCAATAGCAACGCCACGAACTCGGACGGCAGCGGCACCACCTCGCCCTTAATGGAAACCTTCTTCAGCTGCGGGTACCATGACGCGAAGGCGCAGTTGTCCACGTGCGCAGCCGAATACAGCGGGGCATCATCTCCAGTCGTCGCCATAGCTTTTGACTGACGTTGCAGAATGATGTGATGCACATAACAATTACCCTTAATTCGGAGTGCCAAGGAATTACCCTTAAATAAGGGTGCGACTAACGAAGCTGCCACGAAGCAAGAATTGAAGACAACCGGGCCGCCACCATGCCCATCATCACCTTCGTCGCACGCGTCTCCGACGGTATGCTGCTGGTGCGTAGCCCTCCCCCCTGCATTTACATGATCCGACGGTGCACCCCACGAGTTTTCACCGCTCGAAGCTGCCCCATCGCCCGCTTGTTAGCATTTAAACCGTGCGTGGACCCCTCGCTAACGGTTGTGCTGCTTATTGCTCACCAATCGCTGCAGGTCGCGTCCATGGAGTCCATCGGAGATGCCAATGGGAACTTGGACACGTACAAGCAGCAGGCCAAGCAGATCATGAAGCGCCTGGACCAGCGCTCGCCCACCAAGTGCAGCATCGAGTCGGGGGCCTACACCTTCCAGTACGTTGCAAATGACATGGAGGAAGGAGAGAGAAGAGTGTTGTCTTATAATGATTTGGTGGTTGGCGTTGGTGTGGCGCAGCTATCTGATCCAGGAGGGCGTGTGCTACTTGACGCTAGCGGACCGAGGCTTCCCCAAGCGCCTGGCCTTCCTCTATCTGGAGGAGGTGCACGCCGGCTTCGTGGAGGAGCTGGAACGCGACAGCGGCCAAAACTGGCGCGACGTGGTGACCACTGTTGCGAGGCCCTACGCGTTCATCAAGTTCGGTGAGTTGGAAGACCGCAAGACAGCTAATGGGTTCGAAGGATGCTGTGATTGATGGGGAAGCTGATGAATTGTGTGTGTGCGTTGTGCGTTGGCAGACAAGTTTATCCAGAAAAAGCGCAAGGAGTATGCGGACCCCAACTCGTCGCAGAACATGCACCGCCTGAACGACGACCTGGCCGATATTCACAACATCATGCGCAAGAACATCCAGGAGGTGCTCAACCGCGGCGAGCGCGTCGAGAGTAAGTTCTCTCGAGGAGTTTCACAGTGCGCATATCATCAGTCACGTTGCTTATCATTATCATTGCTGCTGCAAATGTAGATGTCTCGCGAATCTCGTCGAACCTGGCCGACAGGTCAAAGGACCTCAAGTGGGGCGCCAAGAAACTGCGTATGCAGGCGATCTACCGCCAGTATGGCCCCATCGTCGCTGTCACGGTCTTCGTGCTGCTCGTTATTTACATCAAGTTCTTTTAGACAAGGCAGCTGAAGCAACAGGAAGAGATCACCGAGACTACATGTAGACGCGCAAAAGTGCAGGACCCAAAGTGGGGCAAACGGAATCGAGGTTGCTGCTGGATGACTTGAAGCAGAGACCACTAAATTCGAGTTGGAGTCAAGTTATCTCGTTGTGCTGCATTCACTTGGTTGTTCCACTTGCGTTGTGATCATTCTTGTGGGCAAATTGAAGGCGAATCGTCAAAGTATCCGCTGGTAAGCGTTGCGTATGAAAGGTCGGGCGACGCCTGCTGAGCTCTATCGGAAGAGCTGCAGCGCATTGAAAGCATGGCGTCCAAGGATATCTGGACGCTGATCTCCACCGTGGAGGACCCCGCCAAGAAATCACCCAAGGCAGTTGATGGAGCGGAAGCTGATGCAGTCGAGAAACCCGCTGTCACTGCGGCACCGGAGGAGCGCGACACGTTCACATTGATTGTCGGTCCTCGTGGATCGGGCAAAACTTCGCTCACCGCCAACTTCCGCAACTCGTCCAAGGCTGAAGAGATCAAGCCCACAACTGCATTGGACTATGTATTCGTTCGGCTGCGGACTTCCGGTCGGCCGGCGGTGGCGCATATGTGGGAGTTGGCAAGTACCAAGTGCGTCACTGAAATGATCAAAGTGCCGCTGGGCCCCGAGCGGATCCTGAATGGCGCCTTGGTTATCGTATTGGATCTCTCAGCGCCTGGAGATGTTGTGCCAGCGTTAGTCAAGTGGCTGACGACGCTTTACACCGTTGTGCACGAAGTTCTGAAGGCCAAAGAGAAGAACCCCGTGGAGAAGTTCGCGGTTGAAGCACTGAAGCAAGAAGCGATGGCTCGCTACGGCAATGGTCACCCAGACAAAGAGGAGGTCTCTCCTTTGCCATTGCCCGTGTTGGTCGTGGGTAACAAGTACGAGACTTTCCGAGACGAGGACTCCATCAAGCGCAAAGGAGTGACCCAAGCAGTAAGGTATCTCTCGCACATGTACGGAGCCAGCGTGCTGTTTACCAGTATGAAGGACAAGAACCTCGTGACGCAGTTCCGATCCCTTATGAAGGGCTTCGCGTTCCGTGCAATGGCCCGAGGCACCAGCAAAGAGGTCGACCCTGCCAAGCCGCTGTTCGTGCCTGCTGGGGCGGATCTCTTCGAGGACATTGGCGTCCCCAAGAGTGCTGGTTGGCGTCAGGACCGATTCGGCAAAGACCAGCACGAAGAGAAGGCGCGGCAGTGGATCAAGATCGCCAGCGAGTACTATCCCTCGTCGGCCAATGCAGCCGAAGACTTGCTCACTCAGAAAGAGCTGAGCGAGCAAGACGACAAGGAAGGCGACGAGTCTCCGAACCTGTTCCCAGAGGCGAGCATCGATCGCGCACGGCAGCAAAAACGGCAAGTAGATTGCGTCCATCTCGTCCTCATGCTGCTAGTCTTCTGACCATGTTGTGATGTTGCTGAAACAGTGAGGAGCTGCGCCGATACCGCGACAACCGTCGGAAAGCGCAAGAACGCAAGTCCCGAGCCACTTGAGACGCCTAAAATCCACTATCAAACCACCAGCAAAGAGCCATAACGCCGTTTGGGCCCTGAATCAAATAAAAGATGGTTGCTGGAGCAGTGTGCAAGCTGTTGTATCACAAATTGTCGTCCTGTGTCCTGCATCGCCGCACCAATGTATGCTTGCTGTTCTTACTCGATCTTAACCTGCGAGATGCCGTTCGCGTCAATCAACTGCATCAACAAGCAACAAAAGGTTAGCCTCCTCCCCTCATTCCAGTCTCCCTGTGCCTCTTCCTTACCGTGTAAGCCCATTGCCCGTTGCGCACGAGGAAGCGCATGTCGAGCTCTGCGCGGCAGTGCTTAAGCACGTCCTTGGCCTCGTCCAGCGTCATGTCGGGCTTCCATTCACGGTCGAAGATGGACAGGCAGAAGTGCGCGCCGTAGCCGTGCGCGCCGAAGTTGACCTTGACCATGGCGCCCAGGTAGTCAATCCAGTGCAGACTGGGCTCCGTCTTCTGCTCAGGTGCCGCGTCCACAGCGCCGATCAGCAGGTTCACCTGGTACGGCGCACGACGAAGGAAGCGTGCCAGCTCGCCGCGCACATAGTTGGCCGTGGCCGGGCCGTTGAGCGTCACGCCGTTGCGCAGCTCGTACAGCTTCATGTTCTTCTGGATGTACTCGCCAAAGGCCAGGCGGTCGCTCTGGGGACCCGACGTCACCATCACCTTGTGGTCGTCCAGGTTGATGGACTGAAACAACGGCGCAGTTAAAGTTCACGTGGCGGATATGTTAGATGCTTTGTTAATAAAGAGGTTGCGTAGGAAGGAGCGCGTGCTGCAGCGCTAGGGTTGTATGGGAGAGCGCACCTTGTCTTCGTCGTCCTTGTACACCAAGATGCTGCGCACCACCTTGCAGTCCGCCGCCAGCAGCACGAAGTCCTTGCCCACGATGCCGAAGATCGAGTCCATGTTGCTCTCTTCTTTCTCCCTTTTTTACGTTGTGGATCTTGCGATCCCCCTCGGGACTTTATTTATGAAACCAGCCAATCGTAGCTTTATGCCAGAGTGTAATGGATTCGGATTGGTCAGAAATTAAAAGAAATTTGACGATTGGTGGATAATGGGATAGTTGAAGTGAAGGTAAAAGGCAACTATTGCTTGATCGCTGTCGCGGCAAGCACTTCACAACAGGTGGAGAGCTGCGATAGTTCTCCCGCTATATCGGACAGACTTCAATTTTTGCCTTCGAGTCTTGCACAATCTTACAGCAGAGCTTGCGTCCTAGCAAATGAAGAGGGGTTGATTTCGTCTCTCAGGTCGGGGGGCTTCTGGTGGTTGGGCGGTGGCTCGGTCAATCGCGGCAAATGATATTAGTTTCTCGAAAGAGCTGTATAGTCGGTGAATTGGCTCTTAGCTCTAGAGTGGAAGACCGCTTTTGATTATCCTTGTGATGGAGCATCGAGATCATCCAATCTACGGGTTTCTTGACAGCTACCCCTGCTAAGTGTCCTGCATGTGTTCGCGTAACTTAGCTCTCCAGCTCACTCGGCTTGTATTCTCGGAACGTCAGGTTGAGCCTTCCTGAGCGCATATGCAACCAATTCGGCTGCGTGCCGTTATACACTCTTGTCAGTGCATGCACCACATTCCTCGCGGGCCCACCAAAAACGAGCACGTCACCCGACTCGAGACGGACGATCGGCACGGCCTCGTGCGGCTCCGGGTAGTGGTCAATGTACGCGAACTCCGCAGCAGAGCCGATCGAGAACGAAATCACCGGTGATCCCATACTCATGGCTTCGTCACTCTCGTCCTTGTCGATGTGCATGCCGTTCCTCCCCGCCTTCTTGTAGAAATTGACCACGCAGATGTCAGGCGTCATCTTCTTGCACGTTCCCATAACTTGCGGATCGATCTCCCTCGCCGCATTCAAACTGCGTTGTGCATATACCCTCCAACTCTCGGGTAGTGTCGGTACCAGTGCATCATCGAAGTTGGAGCGTCGGTTCTCGTACTTCTCCGTCTTGACGTTCCAGTGTCGTCCGAGACACATCTGATGCAAACGGCACTTGGCTCCGCTGGCGTAGGTGGGCTTATAGAAGCCACCTTCTTGCAGTCCCATTTTCCTGGACTCATTCACCAACTCCTGTTGCACTTCAGGTGTCAGGAACCCTTTGAGAATGACCAAACCAGGCAACAATGCGCCAGTATCGGTACTGCCTCTTGGCGGTACTTGATCATTGAATTCTGACACCTCCGCCGGGCCATTTGCAGCGGTGAAAGCTGCGTTAGAATCGCCTGCGTCTGAAGAATGAAGTTGACGTTGGGGCGCATTGAGAAACAGGTCCAGCTCGTGCTCATCGGCTGCATGCTGCGCCCGTCTCGCCTGAATCCGGTCGGCTTTGGAGCTCTTCATTCCTTCAGATTGTGTGGTGTACACACAACATAAAATGTGGTGTACAGGTTGTGTACGGTCTTTGAGCTCATCGGACGATGCCGCGAGCGGAGGAAGTGGACCTGCGCGTGAGGGCCTACGGGCAGCAGGGCGTCGAGTTCGCGCTATCTGGACCGAAATCTTACGACAGGAGAGGATCTGCTACGTGGTGCCTGCTCACTGTGCTGCTACTCGGCTCCGGTGGCGTTCTATCCATTGTTGAATGGGGTGTATCATCCCCCTCGCTGCTGCTGTTGAGTCTGGTGTTGGCTGCGTTAGCCGCGTGGATCTTCCGGACGTCAGGGAATGTCATAGTGGAAGGTAAATACGTGTTAGCTGATAGTTATTTCTATTGGGACAACTACTGGAGGAGAGTTTGATGCGACTATAGAGGCGATGCTGGTGGTGCCAGCGCTAGGAGTGAAGCTGAGCAAGAGACGGCGGAATGGTGCAGTGAGCAGCAAGGTAAGGTTGCGAGCAGAAAGATCTGGGTGTGTTATGTTGAGGTTAACCGTCTATGGTTGTGGCAGTTCGTGGATATGGAAAAGATTTGCGGCGTGGCGGTGAACGAAGCGATCACCTTCTACAACGTGGTGTACTCGCTGGTGTTCATGGTGGAGGGACAGGGCGACATGGTGCTGCCCTTCGAGGTGAGTACGCTTACAGTAGTTATACTGCATTCAGTTGAAGTCTGCAAACTCATAGCGATGTACTACCAAATAGACGTTCCGGCCACGGGTGGCGGTGTTGCAAGAAGTCTACCATGAGACCAAGAAGCTGCTCTTCCCCAACGACAGCGACCGGAAAATGCGTCTTCCTGGCAATGTCGCGCCAAAGCCGTGGTGACGGCTCGTTTCTTGAGGAATGCGTTGCCATTCAAACTAGTTTTTGCGTGCTGCTACTTCGCTTTCCTGTTTATTTTGTTTATCTGGTGGGATGTTCAAGGGCCTGTCCGTTATCCCTACAAGAGGCGGTTGCGAATGTCCTCCAGTTTCTTCAGCACCTCGGCAGGCGTTCGGTCAAGGTCCTCGGCCACGCTTGCCTGTTTCTCGACGCTGAGGGAGCTGAACTGCTCGCACAGGTCGCCATCCGTGACGTTTTTCACGGGGATGTAGTACGACCGGTACGACAGGTGGTCGCGACCGCAGAGCGGAGGCTTCTCCTGGCGCATGTACATTTCCAAGTGCGTGTAGAAGTCCACGTCTTCACGTGAGGTAAACGGGATGAGGGCGCCAATACGCCCCATGATCGTCGCGTAGATGATCGCTTCGATTCCTCCAGGAACTAGGCTGGTGCGAGCCATACTGGTCACCACGTCGCCAACGTGGAACTGCGCCACCTGCTCTAGTTTGTTCGGAGCGCCGTTCAGAAGGCCAGAATCCCACAGAATGCGGTTGCCCGTCGGGTTGTCGATCTCGTCCGATACTTCGGACGGCAGGCGAGAGACGAAGACGTTGCCAAACTTGTCGGCTCCGCACAGCGTGTCGTAGTCGAGCAAGACGCTGCTAGTGATGAAGCGCGGCACGCAGTCATCGGCAAAGATCACCAGTTGGTTCTCGTCCTTCTTGTACTTGACGAGGTGGAACGACTCGTGCATGTCGGACGCGTAAATCCGATCCCCGGCAGCCTTCAGCTCGACCAGAATGGACGGGAAGTTGCGGTTCTCGCACTTGCGCAGCATCTTCTTCTTGCCCAGGTCGTAGATACGTAGAGCTCGGCCGACCGAGACCAGAAGCCGGCCCTGGAACTCGCACATGGCGTGCGGGATGTCGTCGATCTCCGTCGTGTGGACAAGCACCAGCTGCAAGCCTTCCACGACGCGGTATACGCGCAGATAGCCTCCTGCCGGAGCCTTTTGAGGGTGCAGCTGCATCTTCTTCACCGTGCCAACGATAATAAACGCTTCCCCACCACGATCATGAAATACGCACGAAGCGATGCTCCGGGCACGTTCGTCCACGTCCAGCTCTTCGCAAACCACAGTCTGGCACGACACGGGATCAACAATTCGCAGGCACGAGGCCCACTTGTCCTTCTCGACCGGAATGGGGCCGCGAGGGAAAAGCAGAGCATCGTTGAACTCGTCCTCGTCATCCCCTTCCTGTTCAGTGGCGCTTTGGATGTCCGGAATCGGTAGGCCATGCTGCCTCTTGTACGCAGCGCCGTACTCATTGTGGTCGCTTTCAATCACAATGAGACGTCGGGATGGGGCGTGCACCACGGCCTTGCGGGGCGTGTAGCGCAGATTGCACTTCTGCTGGTTAAACGTGTCTCCAAGCTGATCCACCGTCAGGATTTTCATTCCTTCGCTCGTCAGTGCGACCATGCCACCGGGACACTGCTCCGAGTTGAACGAACTGGCGTAAGAAAGCTGCTCGCACGACAGCGGCGTGAGGTGTCTTCGCGTCTGGTAAAAGTACGAGATCCACGACCGACTAGAAAGCGCAAGGATCGAGCGCTTGCCTTCAACAGCCACGCGGAAAAGCTTCACTGGGTTCGTTCCGAGGAAGCGCGTGCGAGAATCCGTCAAGTTCGCCGAGATAGGATCAATAAGCGACTGCTGAAGCACGCCATTGTCCAGACCAATGCTTAAGAAGAGCGCTTGGGACGAGTGCTCCGAGTCGGGCGTGGACGGCTCGTTCTGCAGTTGAGCCAGACACAGCGTGTGGGGGTGCGAAGTCAGCGCCAGCGTCGACTTCTGACGGAAGAGATCGTTGGGGTCCAGCGACAGGATGCGAACCGTGTTGTCCCAGCTGCCAACCGCCAAGAACTGGAAGCGTTGACGGCCTTCCGGGACCTCTCCCAAGTCCATACTGCTCACTTCGAAGCCCAGATCCAACTTGCCCTTCTCCGCGAGCTCGCCTGACTGGCCCAGCTCAAAGTAAATAATTTCCCCGCCCGCGAGCGAGATCACCACCTGGCGGGAGTTGGCAGCACAGTGCTCAATCACCTTCTTACCAGGCGCCTTCCACTCCGTCACAGGCTGGAACTTCGGTACGTGGCGGATCCCATTCGCGTGGATTTGGAGTTTCGAGTCGTCTTCAAGCAGCGCCACCAGCAACGACCCGTGGTCCCGCAGGAAGCCAGACTGGGTCACCTCCTCGACCGTCTCGCCCACCTCCAGCACCAGCGTCGCATCTTCAAAACTAACCACAATGTACTTGTCATACGGGTCAGCGTACGACTCCTTCAAGCACCACACCGCCTTGGCCACACCAGGAAGCGCACTCGCAGCCATCTCCGTGATCGGAAGACCGTGGCGCAGTACACGAAGCGACGAGCGGTTGCTGTTACCACAAAGCGCATACATTTGCGACGTTTGTTCGTTGGCCAAGTCGTCCACCAGTAGCTGCGTCACTGGACTCAAGCTCGGCATGGAGCTGGCCAATGTGAGATTCGTCAGTTTCCGCAGCGGGAAGGTCGAGAACTCGGTCGGATCCATGGCCAAGCTCGAGCACTTGGCCGTGTCGTCTCCCTCACCGATGCTCATGAACTGGAATAAATAGTGGTTTGAGAACTCGGACGCGCAGAAAAGCAGGCCCGTCTTGGTGATGCACATGGAGGACGCCACGGGCACGGTGTCGAAGAACTGGATCTTGATCTCCTCCACGCTCGTACCCGAGTAGTCCAGCGAGATCTTGTACAGATCTCCAAGCTCGGACTGCAGCAATACAAAGAACAGGTCTCTCTGCTTGTGCGTGGCGGCCGAGACAATGATAATATCCCTGGGCTCCCCTTGACGCCGTGGAATCCCACACGTGAGCTCCGGGTGGCCTTCGTTCTTGTACTGCACGGTGTTCTCCCCAAGCACCAACACGCCACCAGGTCCGTCACCTCCTCCAGGCACAGCGACCAGCATATTGGCGCTTCTAACAACCTGTTCACTCCAGCGTCTCGTCACGTGGTTGAGTCCGAGGTCCAGTTCGTAGTACACGAGCGTCTTGACGGCCTGCTGAGCTGCTTGGCCTGTAGGATCAGCGTCAGCTTCAGCATAGTCTAACTCCAGACAGGCGAAGATGGGGTTCTCGAAGCCCACGTCGAGCCCCACGGCGCCAAAGTGAATGGCGTTAGAGCGATGCGCCTCCAATGGCGACGAGATGGTCAACCGACTGGACGCGTCACGGTTCATGACGTACACCAACTGCTGCTTCTCCACGGCCGAGACCAGCACAGCACGGCCCTTGGGGTCGGCAGCCAGGTACTGGCCCGGTGTGATACGTCTGCATCCGGTCTTGCCGTACGTCTCATTCTGTCTGGCTTCCCATTGCCCCAACGTTGTGTTGAGCTCCAGTACGACAAGTTTGCCTGAGTCCGATGCGACTACCAGATAGTCACGTTCCCCGCCCGTGAGGCGGAAGGGCTGAAGCGCACGCACCACGCCGAAGACCTGAGTGGACGTGACGACCTGGAGACGCCCTGACTCGTCCGGCCGCAGCAGTTGCAGCACATCACCACGTGCCACCACGAACTCCTGCGCCTGCGGAGCCGAGAAGTTGCCGTAGACGGCCAGGTGGATGCCCGTGGGCGGCTGCAGCGTCAGGTTCAGGAGGTGCATGGCCGTCCAAGGAGCTTTGGCTTGGCTGAATGGCAAAGGGGGGAAATGGAGCTGGTGTGGCGTACATATATAGTGTGGTCCACTGCAAATAAACTTCAACTTGAGGAGCTCCTTTGGAATTACGCGGGAGCTTCTGGGACGAGCGAGTCCTCCTCGTCCTCCAGAGCTCCTCGCTGGACAAGAAATCAGTGACGAATCGGAGCCATGAAGAACACGCGTGCCCAGGCGAAGGTGGTCCCTGCGGCGGAAAACATCTCGGCGGACGCGCTGGTGGCGACAATGCGCAACGTGCTCGAGGAGAACGACCGACTCCGCTCGGAAAACGCGCTGTACCAGCGACTGCAGGCCGAGTTCGACCAGCTTCAAGCCGAAGTGCAAGCGAGCGAGCAGCAGAGAAGGGCTGAGAACAGGGAGGCTGTGGTTAATCTCGTGGAAGATCAGCTCTGGAGCCAAGGAGACATGAGCCTCCTTCAAGATCTATTCACCCCCCAGCCGAACGCCCCCGGACGAGGAAAAAGATGGCTGATGCTTTTTGACCACGATCCAGCGCTCACACCGCCACGACCGGTTCTAACGCCGAATCTCTCGTCTCCGAGACAGAAGAAAAGGTCCCGGAGCTGTGCAAGTGCTGCGTCGGGGGATGAAGATTCTACTGACGAGGACAAGACGGAGACCCGCGCCGCGAAGACTCGCCGCCGCAAGAAACAGGCTTGATCAGGCAGCGAACAGGAGGAGGATAATTGTCGTGCGTACCAACTAACATGCAGTCTTTGGTTACTTTTGCCGTTCTGATGGTTCTCACACTGGGGTTTTCTGCGGCCTGGGACGAGGCCGGTGAAAGTTCTTCATCGCCTCCCTTCACTCACGTTTGACTCTCTGCTCAAATCCTCGGTCAGTGCAGTTTTCGCGATGGAGCGCAAGGACCGGAAGCGTAAGGCAGTTGAGATCGCCGAGTCTCCTCTCCTTGTGTCGGAGAAGATCTCGGAGCTCGCCGCCGAGCTCAAGGAGAGCGACATGAAGCTGCGCAAGGTGATCAATGAGCTGCGCGATGGAAACGACGCTCTGAAGAAGCAGCTGGAGGAAAAGACCGAGGAGTGCGAGGGCCTCGAGGCGAGGGCGGCGTTCCTCCACCCTGATGCAGTGATTGACCGTGTGCGCCTGAAGCTCTGGCACCATGGCGATCTCAGCCTCCTGCGAAGGGTCATTGACCCCCGAACGCGCGTGCTGCGCAACACTGAAGGGCGGTTTGATCGATCTCTGTATCTGTGCGATACCCCTACCAAGAAGGGTGCAGTCAAAGCCCCTACGAACGGCGTCAGAACCGACGAGCTCTCTCTGAAGCACGAAAGCGAGGGAACGCCAACTCCTGCCACTACGGATGCCACCGCCACTACAGATGCGATCAACATGGACGCTGAAGAGAAGCAGCAGGAAGCGGAGCCACACCAGGAGGAGGGACAACAACAGCAAGAAGAAGAACATCCTCAGGAGGAAGACGCTCAGCGGGAGAAAGTGCAAGCGGACCTCTTTGCGGCACCAGCTGATAACAGTGAGGCGCCAGTCAAGTTTCCACGCCACCAACAAGCATGGGCGACGCCCCAGTGATCAATGAAGCGTAGGGAAAGAAGAACTTGTCGGTTCTGGTAAGCAGGTTGAGCGTTTTGAATGCAGGTTGAACGTTTCTCTCACTTCAACTTCAGACTTTGATTGGTGCTGACCTTGGTGCTCCCAGCAAAACTGACCCACGCTATTTATTGTCCGCGGTGCTCACCGTCACCCATTTCCCGTCTTGCTGCAGCCCCAACAGTCTCGACGATGGGGAACTCGCCGCTTTCCCGAGAGTTTTCGGGCCGTCGAGTGTCGCTGGAAGAGCGCGAGGCCATGAAGAGGTTCGGAGATGAAGAGATGCGCCTGCTTCGCGAGACTTTCAAGGGCTTGGCCAACGGCAAGGACGGCGTCAGCGTGGACAAGGAGACCTTTCTCAAGTGTTTCCCCATGCGCGGACTCCTGGGCGAGCGGCTGTTTGAGGTGTTCGACAAGGATGGCTCCGGCTCCATCCACTACAACGAGTTCGTCTACGGCTTGGCCATTCTCTTCCGAGGTTCTCGCAAGGAGAAGCTCAAGTTCATCTTCGACCTCTACGACCTCAGCGAGTACGTCGAAGAGGCTTGTTTGACTCACGAGTAATCATCTTTCGCTAACTGAAAGCTTGTAGGGCTGGCTCCATTTCGAGGCACGAACTCATGACGATGCTGCACCAATTCCCAGAGTCGGCGCTGGAGCTCATCAAGCCCAAGACGGAGTTCGAGGAAGCCAACAATTCGCCTGAAACCACAACGCCAAGCAAAGTGGTGCGTGCTGTCGGCTGTGAGGTGTGTATAGATTGCCCTCTCACTCTAGCCTGTCCTGTCTTGCTGGGTAGATGGAAGAGGTTGAGGCCTTGGTGGACTTAGCGTTTCCGTCTCCATGCCCACCCAGCACGCGACTGAGCTTCGAGCAGTTCTGCCACTGGTGTGAGAACACGGCGGGTGTTACCAATGTAAGTCTTTCATCCTGCGTCGTACATGTCATCTGGCACAGCTCAAAACTTACGGCGAACGTTTGTAGTTCCTGATGAGTGTTTTGCCCGTGGAAGACCACACCATGACGACTGGCTGTACTAGTCCGCATGGCAGCAACGCCGCTCCTGTCACCCCAGTAGATGGGTATGTTCTCTTTCCTCCCATGAGAGGACTTGCCAATGTCTGACAACCTTCATTTACTGGTACAGGTCAAGTGTACTGCCCGGAGCAACCAGCCCCAGTCCTGCGGAACACGGCGGCCTTCGCAAGAAGCGGAACTCGTTCGCGAGTCTCCACGTGAAGTACGACCAATTTTCACGCTTCGCCACCGCATGTGTCTGACATCTACTCGTTTCTTCAGCCGACCTGCTGCTAGAGCGAACGCCATCTCTTCGACGGACGCTCCAAACCGTAAGGAACTCGAGAAGACTCGCAATCTACTGCAAGAAGCCAAGCACGCGACGACCGTCGACAGCTTGGTTTCCAAGATCCAAGCAGCTCTTGATGAAGTCGATCGCTTGTTGTCTCAGCCCGTGGGTTCTGCCATTTCGGTGTCGAGGTGTGGTTCATTTACCAGTTCTGGCGGCAGCCCCACACCGTCTCAAGCACTGGACGAGGGAGCCGGCGTCGTCTTGGTTGAAGACTCTTGCAGTGTGTCTGGAGACCTGTGGAAGCGTGGGCTGCGTCTTCGCAAGATGATCAAGCGCCACTACGTGCTGCAAGGCAACTTCCTCTACTACTATGCGTGCGTACTGCCTTTGCTTTCTCTTACTATGGCCTAGAACAGCGTGAAAATTGATGCGGTTCTCTGTATATTACTTACTGCAGCTCACCGGACGACACGGCACCTCGTGGAGTGACGTTCATGAGCGACTGCTACGTGGAAGTGCAGTCAGCCCAGAACGAGATCGTAGAGAAAGGAACGCGCTACTTCGGCATCGACATTGTGCCGGAACCTGGCAGTTCTCGAGAGAAGCGGACGGTATACGCGCGCTCGCTGGACGCTCAGAAGCGGTGGGTAGCTGCTCTTCGCCGCGCCACCGACAAAACCTCGATTGAAGAAGTGTATGACGTGGGTGCGCAGCTCGGGCGAGGACGCTTTTCCAAGGTGTGCGAGGCCACGCACAAGCTCACGGGCGTCAAGTCAGCCGTGAAGATCATTGACAAGAGCAAGTTGCAGCCGACGGAGAAGGAGCTCTTGCGTACCGAAATCGCCATCTTGAAACTGGTACGCCACCCAAACATCATTCGGCTGTACGATGTCTACGAGGACCGACAGTACATCTTCATCGTCACGGAGCTGGTATCGGGCGGTGAACTCTTCAACCGTATCGTCGGTCGCGCAAGGTACACCGAAGCCGAGGCTCGTCTGGTGATGCGTCCGTTGTTGGAAAGCGTCAACTACCTGCACCGTCTGGGAATTGTCCACCGTGATCTCAAACCGGAAAACATTCTCTGCGGCGAAGCGCTCACCGATCTCAAGATCGCGGACTTTGGGCTGTCGAAGCTCGTTCATCCGGAAGAGCTCATGAAAATGCCTTGCGGAACGCTCAACTACGTGGCGCCAGAGGTGCTTGCTCTCGTGGGCTACGGTCGTGAGGCCGACATCTGGTCGCTTGGAGTGATCATGTACCTGCTTCTTCGTGGTGAACTTCCATTCTACGGCAAGGCGAAGAGCGAAGTCATTCAGAAGACTTTGCATGCGGAAATCAACCTCGAAACAGACTCGGCGTGGCGTAGTGTTTCTCCAGCAGGCAAAGCGCTACTGCGTAGTTTGCTTACGAAAGACCCCGCCCGTCGTCTCACAGCTCAAGATGCCTTACAGCACGAGTGGTTTTCGGTCAAAACTTCGCGTCCATCGATCACGGGAGCCACAGCGGGCCTGATGGCAAACCTGCAGAAGGACAAATAAGGCGAGCAATTACTTTTCTTTTGATAAAATCAAATTATCAAAAGCTTTCTTGGTGATGTGGTGAGCCTCGGTTGACAGCTGCGGTGGCTCTTTGGAGACGGCTGACGTGCATTTCGAGAACGCTTGCCTGTGCTGATGTCGTGTACTTGGCCTGCAAGTCAGCAAGGGCTGTAGCACGTTGCGCCGTTTGCTCGCTGATGGACGAGATGGAGTTTCTCCGAGGAGCTCCCGGCTGAGCGAAGCCTCCTTTGCTCCGGTCGATTAGTCGTCGATGACGAGGTGAAAGAAGCACTGGAAGTGACGTCAAAGACTCCACGATCTCGAATTTCCCACTCAAAGAGCTAGCAAGCGACGTCGATCGAGAACGAGAAAGTGTCGGCTTCGTAGGCAATGGCCCCGCCAAAGTCGGTGAGGCGGAGAGAGTATCCTTGAATACTGTGCTCTCCCACAACGATCCTGACCTTCCAAGCTGCCACTTTTCGTGAAGCAGCAGCACTGTTGACAGTGAGCCAAACGCTGTACGGTGACGTCCACAGTACTTGCAGTAAGTGCCACTGGGCTCAACTACCCCACAATTTGCGCACTTGAATCTCTCACGTAGCTTGAGAAGGACGTCTCTAAACCACAGGCGTGTCTGGCGTCCTCGAGTGATCCGTTGAATTCTAGTAGCTGCTGCATGACGTTGGTGGTTTCTCGCATCTCGAAGCTTAAGTTGTCGTTGTTTGGAGCAACGCACGCGTGCAAGGTGGCCACGGAATACGCGCTGCAGTACCGAGCAGCTAGTAACAACTCGTGCATATCTCGAAGCAGCGAGGTGTCCCCGATAAACTCGCTGTAGAGTTGTAGCAGCTGCATTCGCCCGCGCAATTGTACGAGTTCTTGCAAGCCAACGGCCTTGAGCATCTCGCAGGACTTTCACGCTAAAAACACCATAAAGCTTCGTCAAACCATCCCGTGTGTTCCTCCGCTTCTGAGTCATCTTCTTCGCTTCGAGACGAAGTTTGTAAACTCGGAAGAAAGCAATTATTGCCAATGCTCTGCAGTGTCGATGAACTTCTTGCCGTCTCTCTTTCTCACGAGCGATGGCTCGAGCTTCGCAGCGCCTTCGCAACATCCAGCGTCTCACCAAACCGAGAACCTTTTCACGAGCTCGAGCTGTTGCTAGTTCCCTTTTCTCACGCTGGGCTCGCACACAGAGCGTAAGCCATTCACACACAAGTTTCCGCTTCTGGTCTTCTGCTGCTTGCTTTTGTTTTTTACGGAGCGTGGCAAAGCGTAGAACTTCTTCCATTTGCCGCTTCCGATTGACACAACTTTGCAGCAGTCCATCCAACCGTGTCTCAAAATCCCCCAGCTCGTGCAGATAGCTGCTAATCGCTCTACGCTTCACACATCGTCTGTAACTCGCTTCGATCACACTTGCTGCAGCTTGGTGCAGCTCTTCGCGTAGTCTACGTACTTCACCGAGCCGCATCGTTTCCTGACGTCGCAAAAGCCACACCTGAACTTGACGCTGCAGCAACAAAGCTGCCAAGTTCCTCTTCCTCTCTGCGCGTACATTGCTATCCTTTTGAAGCTGCAAGCGACTGTTCTCTTTTACTTCTCCATCATGTTGTTCGCTGTTGTTGTTTTTTGGTGCCACGTTGTTCCGCTGCACAAAATTTGCTGTCGGATCGCGCTTCTTTGGCGACGTTTTACCCTTGGAGACCATAACACGGCATTCCAGACTCCCCTCCAAGCTGCAAGTAGTGTTAGTAGCCATTGAAGACGCCGAACGCGGCACAGTTGAGGCAAGCACGCTCGCTGGAGACCAGTCTGCAAACTTGGACATCTCAAATCTGACTGTGGAGGGCCCTACACAAATAGTTCGGGGCCTGTGATTGGCTGACAACTTCAACTTGTCGTTTAGAAAGTAACGGTTGGGCCTCCATCCTCTCGCACCTTCACACAGCAGGAATGGCTTTACCTCCCCGCGGTCAATGGGATGTGACTCAGCTAGCGGCCAAATATCCGTGGCTTCGAGTGGATCAAGAAGCTCTGGAGGAGTTCCGCTCACCTTTCCGTTGGGTCTCGGACGCTTCGCCGCGCTCCCCTGCGCAGTCCGGCGACGAAAGCGGTCATGAAAGCAGACTAGCACGTGCTGCGAAGAGAAGAAAGCCAAGAGCCAAGAGCAGAGACGAGTTTCTAAATGGAAAACACGTGAAGCAGCAAGGAAAGAAGAAACAAACGAAGATCAACGCGATCCTCCGAAACCATGAGATGCTCTTCTCAACACAGGACACTTCAGCTGTGCAAGCCACGAACAACGCGCCATCTACCGAAGATATGGGTATACTAACGCTAGAATTGTCTACAAAAGTGAGGACGCCGTTGATGCCGCTACTATCTGTACCAACGCTAACTTCACTACCTGAAAGAGACGGCCTGGAGGACTCGGCAGTGCTGGAGGAGCTGCATCAAGATCATGAATCACTAGTAAAGTTGCGGAAGCAGAAGAAAAGGCTGGCCAAGCGCAAGAAGCCGACAAATCTTCTTGCCTTACGCTTTCCGGTTCTGTCGTCCAAGCCTCAGAGCAAAGCGGGGGTGAAGAAGCACGACGCAGCACCTCGAACTTTGCTCGACAGATATTCCCAGCAGATAAAAAGCCTGGCCGATGAGGAGCAACGGATAGAGGAAACCGTGATGGCTCGCATAGCCGAAGAGAAGGCGCGATTGCCGCTTACGTTCCTCTTTGAACGCAACC
Organism: Phytophthora chlamydospora; assembly: GCA_012295415.1. Classification (NCBI taxonomy): domain Eukaryota; phylum Oomycota; class Peronosporomycetes; order Peronosporales; family Peronosporaceae; genus Phytophthora; species Phytophthora chlamydospora. The sequence goes on along the minus strand of JAABLK010000066.1, from coordinate 9,067 downwards.
TGATGCGACGCTCCGACGCCCAGCAAGACGGTCTGCGTATCGTGACTGCAATCTTCGCCAAGCTACAGCACCGAATGATCTTCAACAGCCTCGCACGCTGGAAAGAGTCTACCAAGAGCGCTCAGCATGAAGAGAGAAAGCGTGAAGGTTTACGCTTGGCTCAACAGCGGGCTGTAGCTCTATTGGAGCGAGTCTCCAGTGACGCTTACGTGGGGACGTTAGCCCAGGGCTTCCAGCGCTGGAAAGATAAAATCCAAATGATGGTCGAGCAAGAGCGCCATCGTGCCGCTGCTGCCATCCAGAGTGCTTTCCGAGCTCACCGCTCAAGGCAGCACATCGACGCGCTTCGCCAAGCTGCGAAAGCGCTCGACTATCGCCGGAACCAAGCGATTCACGCTTTACTACGCTTCGAGAAGTACGGGACGATGATGAAGTGGGGTACGATGCGGAATGGCTTCGACTTCGCCAAGCAAAACCTCGCTGCGAGAAACCTGCAGCTCTTTCTTCGACGCGTGGCCGTTCGACGGCGTGTTGCTCACCGCGTAATGCGAAGAGAAGGAGCCGTGCGAATCCAAGCGCTCTGGCGAGCGCATCTCGCCCGTCAAGAAGTGGCTCGTCGTCGAGCTGAACGAACGGCCCGTGTACTGTTGGAATGCAGAGCTGCCGTTCAGATCGAGCGCGTGGTGAGAGGGTTTCTAGCAAGAAACGAAGCATTCCGCAGGCAGCAATGGCTTGCCAAGGCGAAAGTGACGGCGCTTCGACTTCAGCGGTGGCTAAGACATCAGCAGTTTCTAGCCACGCTTCGAGCGAAGTTTCAAATGCGAAAAAAGTTGATTGAAGAAGCTCGAGCTCGTGCTGAAGCGGAGGAGCTAGCACGACTCCACTGGCGATCGGCCATATCGGTTCAGTGTGTATTACGAGGCTTGTTTGCTCGGAAAGTCTACGAACGCAAACTGAAAGCCCGGCGGATGGAGCAAGCTGCTGTCTTCCTGCAGCGCTTTTGGCGTCGAAGACGTGGGCTATCCGCACTGGGGCTGCGCTTCGCCGAGCGACGTGAGCGAATAGCACAATGCCGTCTGCAAGCTGCCATTATGCTCCAATGTGCGTTCCGCTGCTTCCAAGCTAAACGCAAACGATTCCTCCTCGCAGCCGAGAAAGAGAGAAGACGGCGCGCTTCGACTGTTATTCAACGCCACGCACGCGGACGGATAGCTAGAAAACGCTATCAATCGGCTAAGCAAGCGGCGTTGGCTATTCAATGCAGTATTCGCTGTGCTTTGGCCAGACGTCAACGTACCAGACGACGTAGAGCCATCCAGAAACTACAAAAGTGGGTCAGAAGTGTGCACTTGTGTCGAGCTGCGAAGCAAGTTCTGGACGAATTACGTGCCCAAGCACAGCGACGAGAGCGTTCCGTGATCCTCATTCAAAAGCTCGTTCGGCAATACGAAGCTCAGCAGGCTGCGCGGATTTTCCGTGAAGCGTTGAACGTCGTACAGATAGAGCAGCGACGATACTTTGGCTCGGAAAGCGGTGGCGCTCAGGGCGGAACTGGCTGGGCAACACACCAGGCGTCTTCGGAGCTTCTAACTTATGTGACGCAACGCTTTCTCGCAGACGGTTCCTGCTTCACAACGAAGGAGCTGCGATGGCTACGCGCTCAAGTTCAGGCTGGACAGGAACGCTTGGCTCGAGAAGACCACGCTGCGGTCTACTTGCAGCGCCGGTATCGCGGTTATGTCGCTCGCATGGGCTACTGGGTCTATCGGCTGCAAATGGAGGAGCTTCGTCGTCTCAAAGAGAGGAAAGCGGTGGTAATTCAAAGTGCAGCGCGACGGTGGCTGGCTAAGCGGTACGTTCGTCGAGTTAGAGACCAGCGAAGGCTGGCAGAACTCAAAGAAGCGTACATTCGCGAACGCAAACGGAAAGAGGAGGAGAGACTGTGGAAGGAGCGCTACGACCGCGAGCAGATGGAGCTGTGTGTCCAGCGAGCACAGGAAGCAGCGAATCAACTTCGGGAGGCAAGAAGAGAGACGGAACTCGCTCGTGTCAAGGCTGAAGCCGCTGAATACCGAGCGAAGGAACTCGCTGCAGAGCGTGAAATTGAGTCGTTGTTGAAACTACCCCTGGAGAAGAAGAACGGTCACGACGAGAAAGAGGAGGAAGAGGAGAAGGACCCGTGGGAGCAGCTCGCTGATGAATATGGCAACGTGTATTACTACAACGAAAGCACAAAAGAAAGCAGTTGGGAGCCACCTCCGCCTCGATTGAAGAAGAAGACAGAAGAGAAATCGTCGCCAGAGGAAGAGGACTCAAGCACGGGAAATGAAGATCCTGTCACAGCCGAAGTCAAGGAAGTCGACCCGCTTGAAGAGGTTTTGCGTGAAGGCAAGTGCATCAAGTGCCAGCAAGTCCAAGCGACCAAACGTTGTCTTGATTGCGGCGATACCAAGCGAGCATTCTACTGCAACTCATGCTTTAAACAGCACACAACGAGTTCAACCGAAGAAAGCATCAAACACGACTTTGAGGTTGTTCCTGAAGCTGCAGTGGTTCCAGCCCGCTGTGAGTCTGGAGTGGAATGCAGCATTGATGAAGACAGTCCGTCCTCAAGCTCTAGCAACCAAGATCGAGCACAAAAGGCGTTGGCCGCTTACTATTGCTACGAGTGTCCAAAACCAGAGTCTTCTGACGCGCCACCTGGCCGCTTCTACTGCGAATCGTGCTTTGCGAATGACCACAAGACAGTCATAGAGCTTCGTCACGTGGAGAAAGCTCTACGATTCCGTCGAGGAGCTCTGCTATGCTGTGATTGCGGGAAATCTCTCGCTGTTCGTCAGTGTGAGCCGTGTGGGGACAAGTTCTGTGAACCTTGCTTCACCTCGTCACATCGCGAAAGCAAGCGACGAAGTATGAAGCACACGTGGACAGCTCTGGACGTGCTGCGAGACTTACTGGAGAGAGAGACCGATACCTACTGCGTTGAATGCGACGTCCGTGCCAGCGCAAGGCTCTGCAATCTCTGTGGAGACGGCTTCTGCGCCGGGTGTTTCGACAAGACCCACGCCAAAGGAGCCAAACGCAGACACACGTGGCTGCCCTGGTCTGTTGCGGCGCAACACGGCGACTGGATCGAGATCAAGGACGATAAATCCACGATCTACTTCAACGTCGAGACGAAAGAGTCGACAAACGACAAGCCGACTGTACTTCTCTCCGGGGAAGAGCGTCATCGGCTGCAGTTAGCGGAACGCGAGCAGCTTCAACGCGGTCGGCAGGTTGAGCTCGAAAGTGAAGTGGTCAAGCTCAAGGAGCAGCTTCGAGAGCTTCAAGCTCAAGAGCGACCAGTAAGTCGAGTTCGAACGCCAGGAACAACAGCAGCTACCGGCAATCCAGGGCCCAAGACAGCCACTCAACCTGCCAAGCGAGGTGTCCTGAGCCGAATGTTCGGTCGAAAGCCTGTGGAGCGAGTTCTGACCCCGGAAGAACGTCAACGGATAGCTGAGGATCTCGCTGCTCGAGTTCGAGCTGAAAAACAGCCCGTGAGTTCTCCCGTTTTCCAGCAAGCGATGGTGCAAGAGCTAGCAGCACTTGCAGTGACGTCGCCGTCCAACAAGCCGAAATAGCCGGAAATACAAGTATTTTCGTGATCACTTGAGCACAAAACGCTCTTCGTCGCTGCCTGCTTGAGTTGCCTTGGAAATCAGCGTCTTTGTCGGGCGACGGACGATGCCAAAATGATTCCAGAGGTGCCAATTACTCTATTGCACGATGACAGCGAAAGTCTCAAGATTCATGCACCTGGGGTCACTTCCGTGGAGACCAACGAGTCCGAAAAGCACAGGTCGTGGTCTCTGGATGACGTTGAAGGTGTAGTGATGGACGTTCTGGACGATCTCGCGATAGGAAGTGCGGGACAAGCAATGGAGAAGGTCGTGACGCGCCGGTTGTGCGGCTATGTGGCAGCTTGGGGGACCGCAATACTCCAAGACGTTTTAGTATCGGCGATCGCACCAAGTGGGGATGTTGGCGTGGATTCCAATGACCCGGACGGCTTAAACAATCCCAGAGTTGTGCTCGGCCGCAGAGATCTACCGCTGGAAACACTTGATCCTCCCAAGAAGTGCCGCTTGGATGAATCGTACCAGCGGAGGCAAGTGCCGATCAGAGCGGTAAAGCGGGATCACTACGAAAACGATGGCCTTCACCATGCAGTGAAGGCAGCATCTCGGTCTCATGCTCATCCAGCTTCAATCACGTCTTCCAGACTCACGATGAAGAGCAAAATGAGAAAGAAACAACATGGTGCACTGCCTACCAGTGGCGAATTAACCTGTCCTCAACCTGGCGTCCCGTACAGCACAGAACCCCACGACAGTCATCGTCCAGGAAGACATCACATCGTATCGCCCAGAAAAGCGATCGCGACACACCATCCTGCAGCGATAGAATCCCAGCCAGACAGCGCTCCACCAGCCTGGGATCCTCACTTTCACAACCTCAGCAACGCTGCTCTGCAGCTCAATATTGACACATATTCCATTCACCAAGACAACAGTTTATCCAGTGCACGAAGTGGACGTTCTCCACCCCCGTTGTCCCGATCTCCATCCTCGGCTACATCTTCACGACGGAAGCCTCAGCCTCCAGGATCGACACAACGTGGTCAAGATACCAAGCCACTTCGCTTCGGCGAGAAGGAAGAGGAGATCAAAGTCGAATACGCCGTCCAGAAATCGCCGCCTCGACGACCAAGTGTCAGTATGAAAGGCGTTCTTCCTGATATCGACCGAGGGAGAATCACACCACGTCCAAGTCTAGCGTTTGGAGACTTTTGTGGTGTCGGTGAGACTCTCAGCGACGTTGAGGGGTCTCTCTTTGACGAAGATCCACTGGACCAGCATTTCCACGTGATGACCTTGTCTCCCGGAGTCAAAGTGCAAGCAGGAGAAGAAGCCAACGCTGGGCCAGACTTGCCTCTGTTTTCTTCACGCATGCGTCGATCCACTTTCGTGGTAAGTTTCCCTTCGTGGCTCATGATTAGCCAGCTAGTAGCCAGCTAACTAACTTCATGCTTTCATCGTAGCACATGGATACTTGCACACTCCCGGCATCAACGTCGACGCCAGTGTCACCCCGTGTCTTGGACCAGCAGCCCAGGAAAGGAACATTTCTTACCGAAATTGCATGGGACTTGGGTACTTCGACGGCGACCAGGAACTCAATTGGGGATCAAGTTACCGCACATCAGCAAGGACATCCTCTTGGTACCAGCAACTGGATCAAGTCGGAAGATATTTCTCGCGTTGAGCCAACGGATTCCTGCTCGTGCGACTCGTCAACGTCACTGGTAAGAGAAGTGGAGGGTGTCACTCACAGCATCGTCTCACTCACTCAATTTTCATAACGCAGACTCTCTTTCGAAGGCAGAGCAAAGTCCAGCGGCCATGTCGGTCCTGCAGCAACCCGAACGCCGAGCCCGCACGATCAAAGGCCATGAACTTCACGAACCTTGTAAAGCAGCGCGCCTTTCACTTGAAGCCGCCATGTCTGCCAACGTCATCTTCTCCATCCAAACGTGCGCCAGGAGCATCGCCAAGACGTGTCACCAGCGCCCCCGCCAGCTCACGTACGTGTCTTATTCCAACCTGTGAAACAGCCATCCCAAGCTAACTAGCTTGCCATATTATACACTTCACAGCACTTGCACGACGAAGCCTCCTCCTCAGCAAGAAAGCGCTTCAAACTCACAGCAGAGACCTGGGCAACGCGACTCAAATACTATAGACAAGGAAAGCAGCACGCAACATACAAAATGATTTACCAGACGTGACTCCACCCTGCCCAACCATAGCTCGTCGCAATGTCCCAAAGTTTAAGGCTTAGCCCGCGCGCATGCGAGCCTTGTAGTCACTGGAGCTCTCCATTTTCTTGCCCTGGCTCCAGATGCCCTTCTTCTTCTTCATGGCCTTCTCCTCCATCTTCTCGTAGATCTCCTGCTTGCCGCCGTACACGGCGCCCGCCTGGCGATACACCTGGCCCAGCCCCACCTTCAAAATCTCCTCGGACGCGTCACGGCGGAACGGCCAGCGGCCGTACTGCACCATACACACCGCACGCGCATACTGGTCTTTATGCAGCAGCGTGAGCGTGAGCTTGCGGCCGTCGAGCGTCGAGGCCAGCCACTTCTTGGCGTCGCCCCCAAACGGCTGCCCAGGGTTCCCAAACTTGGCCGTCTCGGGCGTATCTGCCCACTCCAATACGTCAGCCTCCTTTCACAGCATTGTCACAGCATTAAACCTCCTACCAATGCCTGCAAGTCGAATCTGCAGCGTGTGCTCGGACAGCTTCCCGTCGTAGCTTCCAGCACCTCGGAAAAGCGGCAAATGACGCGCTCGGAACGTGTCGCCGTCGCTAAAGTTGACTGCAACAGCCTTGATCTTGGCCTCCTCATGGAACAAGCGGTTGGGCAGGTCTTCCACCGTTGCATAGCGTCGGAATGGCTGTCTTAGCCGTGGAATGAGCAGCCCAAAGCCCATGCCAAGCACGAACGCCCCGCAGACCAGCGGCGTCGACGGGTGCTGCACCAAGACCTGCGGATCCTCCGCAATAGTGCGGAGTTGAGTGGTACGGAGCTGCCATTGCTGCTGCGCCAGCGTCTGCAGCTTCTTGAGCTCGTCGTCCAGCGGCGCCATGATGCTGGACGATCGCAATGTGAGACTTCGAGGACAGCCATACAAAATTCAAGATATTGGAAGCGAACGCTGCAATCATTTCCGCACGATGCTCTAGTGTAGGGTGTCCAGCGCCTCGCTGCGCAGCAAGGCCTCCATGTCTCTCTCGATGGCCTCTTGGACGGATAATTCCAGTTCAGATAGCGCAGGACCAACGGGTGGACAAGAGGACTCGGCAGTATTGGTGAATTGCCAGGGTGAATCTTCGAGACTTGAGTCGAGTTGGCTTGAAAGTCGACTTGATGCTGCTCCACCCCAGCGACGGGAGGCAAAGAGGTCTTCAGCGTACAGATCCTTCACCTCTTCAAAGATGGCGAGGTCGCCTTGCATGTCGGTGGCGAAGCGCTCAGCTCGCTGGGTTTCCTTAGGAACTGCAGTTTGTACGGGCCGAACTTCCTGCTGCTCTGAGACTTCTTCCGTTGAGCGTTCAATGCTGACGACTGCAACGCGTGGTGTTTCGACGATTCGTTGCTTGCGCTCTTGCTGGAGCAGTTCCTCTGCTGTTTGAAGCTGCTGTTTGAGCTCAGCCACCTCTGCGTCGTACCGTTCTTGCTGCAGTCTGGACTTCAGCTGCAGTTCCTCTTCTTGCTCCTTTGCTTTGAATTGCAAGTCTTGCTGTTGTTCAACTAAAAGTGCGTGCAGCTTGTCGAGCTTTTCTTCGCCTGCCGTGACCGAGCGCTCGAGTCGCTGATCCAAGGCCTTCTGCTTGTCAAGGACGCGCTCGTTACGCTCCTTCAGCAGCAGTTCCTGCGCCTCCTTCAATTCGTCTTTCAATTGTGCAAGCTCAGCATCAAACAGCTCTTGTTGGTCGTTCGTTTTGCGCTGCATCTCGTCCTGCTGCCGCTGCACGAGCGCTCGCAGCTTATCCACCTCGAGCTTCAGCAGGTCCAGCGTCTGCTCCGCTTCCAACCTCGAGCGCGTCTCGGCGTCCGTGCTCTCCTCCAGCACCAGCACTCGTTCTTCAAACAACTGCGCCTTCCTCCTCACCGACCGGAGCTCCTCCGTCAGCTCTTGGATCTCCTCATCGTCCTGTCTAACTTTCTCACGCAGCTCTTTCACCTCGGCCTCAAGTACCCGCTTCTGTCTACTAAACTCCTTCTCTCCTTCCTCCTGCAGCGTCCCCACCTGCTCCAAAGCCAAAACAAGCACAAACCTTTGTCAAAATCATCACTCTACACTGCATTAGAACGCGTAGAACAGCGTTCTACACTCTCGTCACCTCGACGATACGGCGCACCAGCTTGGCCACCTTGTCCCGGTCTTCCGGGCACAAATCTGCGATTGTTGCATTAACCGGCCGGCTCTCCACCGTCTCCAGAGTGGCTTTAGTGCGTACAGACTGTCGCATCTCCTTCCATCTCGACGGAGCAGCCTCTTGCTCAATGGACGTGTTTTTCCGACTATTGACACCGCGTTCAAGCGCTTGGTTCGAAACCCGCACGGCCCCGCCAGACGTCGCACGCGCGTGAATTGTAGCTGTCGGTGTTCTCGACAGCTTTGCACTGGTTGGAAATCCTGAATTCACTCCTGGACGACGCACGCCGCCGCTGCCCGAGCCGTATCGCCTCCAGCCAGCTTGAGCGTCCATTGACTTAAATTCCCTGATTGAAGCAGAAAAGTCACGAAACCACACATCAAAGATGACAATAAGATCTCTAACGTGATAATTAATGTGTGGAGCAAGTTGAAGTGGGTATCCAGTGGACGGGACCATGTTGAGCACTAGAAGTGTTGGCTTTCGAGATTGAGACATTGGTCAGTATCGAATTTGCCAGCGGATCGCAAGGTGGGGGGTCAGACATGGCGCTAGGATCGGAATCTACAGTCTACGGCACGAGTTCGCTGTCCAGTGACGAGCGGTTGAGTGCTCGCTCGTCTTCTCGACGTAAATGGATCAAGTGGGGGATAATCGGCGTGTCCGCGGGCGTCCTCGCTGTAGGTTTGGTGGTGCTGGGTCTCTTAACCTCCAGATCGCGTTCGACAGCACCGATAATGGTGACTGCAACCCCCGACGAAGGCAACATCATGAGCTTCCAGAGTTCGTATGCGGACAACGTGACCAACATGATGGAGCCGATCAAGGGCCTCAAGTGGAAAGTCGGGGGAGGCAAGAACGCCAAGTCGTTCATCTCCGTGGATGTGGACACCCAATTCCAGGAGATCATGGGGTTTGGGGGAGCTTTCACCGAGGCGGCGGCGCTGCAATTCCAGAAGTTGCCACACGAGAAGCAGGAAGAGGTGCTGACTCTCTACTTTGACAAGGAGAAGGGCAGCGCCTACAGCTTCGGTCGTGTGCCCATGGGGTCGTGCGACTTCTCGGTGGCGTCGTACAA
>JAABLK010000669.1:0-19811 GCA_012295415.1 Phytophthora chlamydospora | reverse complement strand
TGGACGTTCTTGTCCCTTTGCCCTTTTTATACCTTCTCGGCCTTTTGGCTAAGATCAAGTGTAGTATCTGTTGTAATCAGTGTGAAAACTGGTTTTCTGCCTTTTTGGTGGACTTTTTCACATTCATTTTTGGACATCCCGGCGGACGCTTGCTTGCAAGGGTCCACAGGGACGGTTTCCGGGGGCTTTCACCTCTCCCCCGCGAGGCCAACTACTACACTTCTTCTTCCTATATCTGTGTCCACTCCGGTCCATTTTGTTAAAGGGTGCTGCGTGTGCATGTGCGTGCGTGCGTCAGTTGTGGGTGCAAGGCGTGAGTGCATGCGCGTGCCTCTACGCGTGTGCGGGGCTTTGTGGCGGCGTCAAGTGTTCAATATGAGACGCGCAGGTTGTGTGCGCGTGAGGACAAGTGTGTAGGACCGTGTCCAAGTGCTCATGGGGCATGAACGTGCGTGTGGATGCGTAGGAGTTACATATGTAGGAGTAGGGTGTGCGTGACTCTGGTCATGACTGTATAGCTCAGTGGTTTAGTGCCGGGTCTTTGATCCGAAAGTCGTGGGTTCAAGTCCCCACATGGACGCTTTTCTTTTTGCCAACAAGAGAGCGTAGGAAGCAGGCTAGGAGCTAAAACTAACTCAATCAATCTTACTTTTGGTTTTGTAATCTCGGCCCGAAGCCGTCTTCAATCTTTTCAACCTCCGCAACTCGTAGTCCAACTTCCTTTTTTTAAACACTTCGCTTTAGCATTTTAGCTTTTGCTAACGAAAAGCAAGCTCCTATTGTGGTGTCTATTGACCGAGCCATTATCGAAGTCATCGTTTCCCAAGTATTGCTCGATGACGACGATAACGATATGGCCTGGAGGCAGACTATGACTGGTTTGCATCTGAACGACTCGGAATCGCAGTACATTTTGACAATCAAGAACCCAGTTCAGTTTTACTTGATTGTGGACTATCTAAGCGTGGGGATGTCATTTCGAATGGCCTTGTCGGTCTTGGCGAAGACAAAAAATTGCACTGGCCTGGCCTCAATCGGATCATGCTCACCTGGGCTTCCGTCGAAGTATACTCGATTTGTCTGCGCGATGAACCTGCAGAAGATCACTCAAATACTATCAGAAGCTTGGACGTTCTTCATAGCGTTGGATATGTCGACCCACATGTCCATATCGTATTTGGACACCAGAATTCGAGTATATCACAACCAAAAGTTGACGAACCTGCATTTACTAGCGATCCCGATGAGTGGCAGCCATACTGCTGGTGCCATGTTCGACGCCATCATTCAAGTTTTAGATGTGATTTGCCCTGTCTGGAAAGTCATCACGCTTGGTGTTACCAGTGACGGAGAGCGCAAAATGACTGGAAACAATAGCGGACTGGCAACACGTTTGCAAAATGTGTGCGCCAGTGGATTTATGCGAGTGTGGTGTGGTTTGCAGCAGCTGGATCTCATCCTACAAAAATCTTTCAAAGTCATGATGGGCGGTGAGTTCTACGGCTATATGACTCAGACAATTGCACACCAGCGTCGTCAGAAGACATTAATTAATGAAAACAACGGCGCCACTTCTGCAAGATACACGATGGGAGTCATTGGCTCGATGCTGCAAGTGGTTCAAAACTCACCAAACTACGCTGACATCGTATTTAAACGACGCTAAGCCCGTTTGCAAGCCTCCGAATAAGTGGTGGCTGCTGTTTACATTGGTCGACAAGCTCTCTGTGCGATCTGTGATCACATCCCGGTGTCTGGAAGGGCGCGTAGCGCTAATTACCGAGCAGGAAGCAGAATTTAAGCGGTTTAGTACCGATCTCCGAGGTCTATTCGGAGGGTCTGGTCTGGATAGCACTGTCGTGAGTACAGATCATGAACATCAAGCCAGGCATATGCACTCTGACGATGGCACGATATCTGTTGATCTGTCCCAAATATTTGATCTGCTCTGGGATGACGGTGGATCCGCCATTTCGATCATAAATTCACTTGGCTTCGCTGACGCTACAGAATTGACAACCGATTTTGCTAGTGTGGTGGCGAATTTGATCAAGCGTGTGAATAGTATCTCTCCGGAGCGCAACGAAAACAATGAACCGATGGAAGGAGAGATTCCCCCAGCTCTTCCATCCGATCTGGTGAAGTTAAAAGGTCGCGATCTGTCTGCCCTGATTGGCTCAACCCATCGTGCTCGGATGCAACTTCGCTGGAGTGAGATGGACGTCCACACAATTGAGCAAGAGCATTCCGAGTTGTGCAATTATTACCTACGCCAAGAAGCTTTTCGCAAGAGCATCGACGCCGTCATGACAGGCACCAGCGGTATGTCAATATTCGAAGAGAGCTGGGATGCAGTTGAAAAAGACTTTCCTATGCTGAGAAAGTTTGTTGGCGGACTCGCAACAACGCTTCCAGGAACTTCCACTGCGGCGAGTGATTTCTCGTAGTTGATGTGGGAGAAACCACCATCGAAAAGCTGGTTGACAAACTTCTCGCTGGAAGGAGCACTACATACGCAGCAGTTCAACGAGCTCGAGCAGATTCAGACCCAAGATAAAGATCCCCGTGAATCCCACGCATGCAATTAAGCACATGCAATCTCTTTATATGCTCTTGAATACATACTTCCCTTGACGCTTTGTATGCAGCCCTATCGATACCCTATACTATTCCATCAGAATGCCCTGTACGAGCTATTTAGGCTCAAATCGGCAGGTGCCCAATCTCTAGATGTCTGCCGATTGACCAATACATGACCTTCAATTAAGCAAAGCAAATCCAACCCTAGCCACCAGAGCGCAGAGGCCAGCGGAATACCATTGTTTAGTAGCCTCTGCTGTGAAAACCGCTGGGAATCAGCAACATTTGACCTCATTTTCGGACTCAGAGCCCGATTTTACCCTTATATCCAACTATAACTATGCGTTTTGTCAACCGAAAACTTGGCGGCGCGACTTATGTGGAGTATAATACAGACAACGACGGTAACCCCCCCTCCCGTCGACATGCATTTTTAAGACAGTTGCAGAAAAGGCAGAAGACAGAAAAACTCGACCCTTCAGCCGTCTCAGCTGCAATTGGTAACAATAAATAGATTCATACCACCGGTAAAGTCCCAAACAGATACAAACTCAAATCAAATCACCGGAAAAGTGCAAACTCATGAAATTTAATGGAGCTACACCATCACTACAGGTTCCTTGCGCTTTTTCGAAGCTTTTAATAACACACACAGTGGAGATGTTCTCCCACGCTCGAATAGTGCACTTGACCGCCGCAAGACGCTTTTACTGGGCGGTTCTGGTCGTGGATACCTTTTCTCGTAGCCATTCAGCACTCAGCTTCTTCTTGAGTGGCCCTTTAACTCCCACGTCAAGGGGCTGACTCACCGATGTGCTGTTAGCAGGATCTGGGCACACAATTGCTGACGTCTCCTCCATCACGACGTTCTGCCCTGCTTCCGAGACGTGGGAGTCAGAATTATCCAACAAGAGGACGGACGGGGCGTCAATTTCGTACTTCAGCAAGCTCATGACGTACGTTTGCCACACCGTGGCGTCCATCCAGCCACTTTCTTGGACGGTGTACAGGATACGTCGGCAGCTCGTCCGTGTCCACGGTGCCGCCCGGCATCCCTCGTAAAATGAACAAAATAGGCAGTTTTTTTCCCTGTGAGATAAACTAAATTAGCATTTAAAGATCCGTTGAAGCATAAATAGAAAACCAACCATCAGCTCTAATGGTAAGAACAGCAGTGAGTCTACCATAATTTTTCTGGATGTGCTTCACTTTGACAGAGCCACGACGTCACCTGATGGCCCAAATCATGTGAGGCGGCATGTAAAAATAAATTGGGGTCTCGTCGACGTTGTATCTCGCAGATTCAGGGTAGTGAGCATGCTCTTCCCAGCACTCTATGGCAAATTTGACTTGAACCTCTGGTAGTGCTTCTTCGTATTTGTTTGTTTGTTTTAGTATACTGAGGTTTCTGAACAGAAAACCATGGCTACAGCAATAAATATAAGAATCTAAGCAATAATTAACAATAAAAATATAAACACTTGCCGAGCTGCAAATCACTGACATTGATGCATCAGAGCGCTCAGTGCATGCCCAGGGGATGACTTGTCCGCTAAATACATCTCAAGCCAAGCTCCCTGTTCCATCTTGATGTACTCCATCATGACTTCATTACACAAATACTGTAAAATTTGTTAGATTCTGTTAAGAAGAACAATACAAACAAATTATGTTGCCTTTTCATCGCGACGTACGTCCTTCATGAAGGAATTAGATGGGACCACCAGCATTAGCAAGCTGTGCATCTTACTATATACATCGGCAACATGTAACCACGCAGCTTGGCCTCCATAAGTCAAAGTGCGGCCGGTAAGAAATTATCTGCTGCCGAAAAGCGGCTGGTGGTAAGGACATATGAGTATATCATCGCCAAGAAGTCCGTGGCGCCGCACCTATGGAAAGGTGATGTGCGCAATAATGACCATGCTTGAAGAGCACTATATCTTCAACCTGGGCTGCCTGGGAGCAACCCCACAACCCCAACTTCGGCTCGGTAGGGTGTCGACCGACATGTTGCTGTTTTATAACAATTCTAACTTTTCACTGGTCGAAATATGATATGATAGATGGAAGATTTAAAAACATCTGGTCGACCACGAAGGTTCGGAGAGAGTCTGCACCAATCGTTCGTGGGATTGCGACCAAAAGCGGCAAACCTGTAGCAGCACCGAAATTGGCCAAGGTTCTCAAGGAAGAACATAACATCGTTATCTCTTTGAGGTCTTTGAGACGTGTAGTCAGGCGAATGGGAATGAAATTTATCAAAGTCAAATCGCGCAATATTGTGGCAGAGTCGACAGCAAATGTTGCCTTTCGCGCGCAATATTTGCGGAATAAGGTCGCGAATTTGACCAATGGAACTTCCCGCTGCGGCCCGAAGTCGTTTTGGACGAGACATTTTGCAATCTGCATCACTCAGCTCAGCTATCGCGAGTAGATGAAGACAAAGTGCGGTATACAAAGAGCGGTCGCGGCCCGAGAAAAGAAATTGTGTGTTTATATTGTGAATTTTACAATTAAAGTTTGTGGAATGCAAGATTTTGTATTGTAGCCGCCGGCATCATCCGTCGCGAGAAGAATGGCATTGTTGGAGAGCTTGTCAGTAGCTCACGTGAAATTTGGCAGTCAAACTTGAAGCGCAAGCACGATGATGATTATCATCTTGAACATGCAGCACTGAACTGTATATAGCGACCCCAAAACCGGCTCCGTCTTCATAAACTTCGTATCCGTATAATGTTACTACTCAAAACGAAGCAGTCGTTAGTTTTTGGTCTAAGGGTTGGGTTGCCTGTGTCACTGCTGGAACACTGTATCCATATCGTAGGATATACAGACAACGACACAAATACCCGGAGAACACAAAACCCGGGTACAAGCGATAAGGCTCTTATTTTTGACCAATCACATCGCTACCCAAACTCATAACTTTACCAATCATGAAAAAATAAAAATTGGGTGGCCAGCAGCTAAAATGTCATGGCTCAGTCCGTGCTGCCATTGCAGCAGATGCCGCGCAAGCAGCACAGCTACACCGTTAAGGTGAAGCTGGCGGCGTTGAGCCGCATCGAGCTTATCGGCTTGACCGCGACGGTCGCCGAGCTGGGGTACCCCCATGGGACCGTGGACGGGTGGTGGCGGGCGCGTGAGAAGCTGCGCGCGTACGCGGGGAACAAGCTATCCAAGACGACAAAAGGGCAGGGGCGTAAGGAGAGTTTTCCTTTCGCCCCTGCTCTCGTGACCTTCATGAAGGACACTCGCCGGGACGAAGAGGTAAGAGTTTATAGTTTTTTCAAAGATTTCTTGTTTCTAACGTTAAGCGTTTTGGTAGTGGCTCACTACGTCAATAATGATAGGTTTTATAGAGAAAAACTTTGGAGCGTGGCTAGAGCAATATGCAGAGGGGAAGACGTCGCCTCAAAGCTGCCGAAGGGCGCTTGAGCGGCTCCTGCAGAGGACTGCAGATCGGTAATGTTTTTGTTTCAGTACGCTAACATCGATTTGTATACTAAACGTACCGGGTACTGTTGCTATGTATTGTTTTTAGATATGGCTTTTCGGCACAAAAGGCGCAAGAGACAAAGCTGCCGTGCTTAGATCTACTTCAGATCAAGCAGGATTTTGCTATTGAGTTTTGGTCTGTCTACAGCTCCTACTCACTGTCCGAAATTTACAATATGGACGAAACTGCGATTAATTTCGACATGCCGCCTGCAAGGATTTGGGGAGTCAAGGGGAGAAGTGGGTCGGCAAAAGTCCGGGACCTCACCAAGCACTGCGGCCGTATGACAGCAGTTCTGACGATTCGAGCTGATGGTTTGTTTATCTTCCTATTTGTATATAATTTTGAGTTTTTACTAACTTTATTTGTTTCAGGGAACAAGCTACCAACAAAGTCGTGCCGGGGCCCGAAGAAGCTCTGAAATTTAAGGAAACGCGTGTTGTGTCAGAGGCAAGAGTTAAGGTAGTGTTGGTTAGTGGCTAGTAGGCAGAAGGCCCGTGTGCCGACGGTCATACTCCGCTTCTGCTTCTTGGAGACGGCGGGTTTCATGCAGAGCAGCGTCGCTCGGAGTAAAATATGCAAGAAATTCGAGGGTGAGAGGTTCCAGCAAGAAAAGATGACGCATGGACTTCACTCGAGTGACAGCGACGTAGAAGGAGGACCGCTGCGGCTGGCGTCTGGTTTGGTGGCGCATCGGCGCGATTACCACCTTTTCGACAGTGAGACCTTGGCATTTCTCTGTCGTTAGAGAAAATGCGGGAATTGCCGGTACTTGATCGACGCTGACCGAAAACGAGCGATCACCGATTGCGATGTTGACACCGGGGCTCTTCGTTCTTTGAACAGGAGTCACTCCTGCAGGGACGCAACTTACGATGGGTGCGTTTTTAAGCGGCTTGTCGAGTAGGCGCAGGAAAAGTGTGTCGGCAGGCTTGGAGTGAAAATGGACTTCATGTGCTTCATTGGCTTCGACCCGCACGGTGTCTCCTTCGGAATGATGAACGCCCGCCAGGATGCCGATAGTACCATTTGCTAGGTGGAGAGCTCGAGAGATATTTTTCGTGCATTGCATAGGTATACCCTCCGCCAAAACCAACGTCATGGGGAGACCGCCCGATTTGTCGCTTCGGATGCGGCTTAAGCTTCGGCGCTGCGCCTGAGAAAGCGTTTTTTTGCGTGTGTCACCGACGCTGGAAAATAGTGTAGCGTCGCACCAGTTGCTTCGCAGTACTGATGCGTTGCAAGTTCGTTGAATTCAACTCGCAAAGCATTCGATGTCACGAGTATGGGGCAGAAGGCCTTTTTCTCTGTTGCAGCATCAGCTTCCCAGTTGCGACCATAACAATGGTGATTTACCAGATCGATATCTTCTTCCCTGTAGTCACCAACCCGCCACCGAGATAATATATCGCGCCACTGAGGATCATCACGGTGCCGCATATTTTCTTCTAAGATCACGACCTCGTAAATTTCTCCGTACGCATCGATGCCTCTTTGCCGCAGTAAGAATACTGTCGCGGCGTCATCTCCACCACGAGACGCACGATGCGATGTGGGAGGAGGAGGCTGGGGTAAAAACGCTGGGTGACCAGCAACAGGGAGCTGTTGCAACCAATCGCCGACAAATAAAACGTGAACACCACCGAATCTGCGGCGAGGTTCATTTTTGAGTTCTCGTAGAGCGATATCGATCATTCCAATGAATTTAGCGTCAGTCGTCGATACTTCATCCATAATGAACAACTTCAATCGCGCGAACTGCTCCTTGTCGTGAACAGTATAGCGTTTAGCGTGAGCGCCTTTTTTGATACCCCACTTGAATAGCTTATGAATAGTCTGTCCGTTAGCAGCTTCTGCTGCGACACCTTGATATGCTACGGTGCGGATTGCATCTTCGGCCCCCCAGGAACTCCCCAGCCCCTGTAAAGCGCGAATAACTTGACTTTTCCTGGAGCCAGGATGACCCCCAAGAAAGCCGATAAGCTGGGGTACGTCCGAGTCAGAAAGTAGCGATTTTAAGAACGGCTTACCCACCCGAGCAAAGGCCTTGTGCTGCTTCTCGTTGAGTTGAAAATGGCGTGACACACTTTGGATGGATGAACCAGACGGTAAGACTGTTGATTCCACAGCCGCAAAAAGTGCAGGAGGAGACCACGCATCCGCATCAGAGATGGCGTTTTCTAGCAAGTGCACGCGGGTCGGCAGACATATGGGGTTGGTTTGCAGCACTTGGTTATCTGGGCAGGATGACTCTCGGTTGAGTAAACTTTGTTCAGCGTGAGCAATACAGCGATCGAGAATGTCGGATGTCAGGCTTTCGTACGGAAACGCATGGCTGGCCTTCAAGACCAAAGATCGAGCAGCCAATTGCGCCGCGGAATCAGCACGCTTGATGAGCGGGGTGTAGGGCCGGTCCGAAGTTAGAATGGCGGTATCTTCTTCGTCGAAACAGTCGTCGGCGAAGCTTCCGCGGTGGCCGCCCGAGTCACTTTCGTCTTCCGAATTTTCACTGCTGCTATTTGAAGCGCCGTCAATGTATTCACGATACCTTTCGATGTCCTCATCTGCGCGCTCACGAGCCATCTCCCGTGAAGCGTAATAGTCATTCGAAAAAGCTAGAAACTGCCGTGCATCGTTGGGGGCGCCGCTGTTCCACCATTCCAAATACTTCTCATTGGAGTCGGGACCGACAAACGGGAATAACTCTTCGGAGCACCTAAATGGATGAAAGAGGACCAGCATTGCCTGCTGAAAAGCTTCGCGATTGTGCGGCTGCACTTCAGGACCACGCATGTTTGGCAACCGTTTGCCGAGTATGCACGCTCCAACAGGAACAGCTCTCAGGTGCACGGTGTGAGATCTGTGCTGTCGGTGGTTATCGCCGAAACGATGGCCGAGAAGATTTTTTCGCTTTTCATACAGCCGGGTAAAAGATAGAAGATGAATATTTTCCATGCGAGCCGGCCGGTAAATGTAATCCAAGTAGGGCCCGCAAGTTTGAAACGAAGAACCTCCGTTGACCGGCGCCAAAAGCACGTCAATTCCGGTCCCATTGAAGACTTGATTGACGCACGACCACAGATGGATATTTTGAAACTCCACCGATGAGTAAAACGGCGACTTCCGGTCCAGATAGAGTGCCGCAAGGGGAGCTGAGACCTCCTGTGCATTTGTCATCGAGCAACACATTGACTGGACGCATCGCCTTCCCGCTGCAACGGCGTCTACACATTCGGCGAGTCGCAGATGAGCCTTGTCATAGGCGTGAAGGTGGATTGCTAGGGGGTTTTCGACGGTGTTTTGGTCCTTTGTCGTGTATTTCATCATGTAGTACGCCTTCTCGGGTCCTACACGATATAGATGAAAGTGGATGTTAGTGATGACTGCGCGCTAATACAGGATAAAGTGTAACTCCATAATGTGTACCTTCCGCCGCAGTAAGGAACTTCACATCATGATTGCACTTAAACACGTTAGCGACAAGCGGTAAATAAGTGTTAAGGTATTCGCAGCCGATTTCGCGTCGAAGACCGACCGTATCGGTTTTGGTCCACTCAGTTCTGGAACGCGCTTCTTTCGGGAAAAACATCCGGCAAACTTTACCAGCTGGCGTTCGTCTGGTAACTTTGAAGCATGACCTGCAATGATACCAGTGGTGTACTTGGCTCTCTAGCAGTGCGTGACACGAAAGTAAGGCAGCTCGCGGGCTACCATCGAGGGGAAGCACGTCTGGACGAGCCAATATATGGCGCGCAGTCTCACATGACCAATCTCGGGGATTGACGGCGGTATCAGACGAAAAAATATCCATGCTCTGCCGAATGATTTCATCGGCTCCGTACAATGAATGACAGGAGGTACATTTCGCCGTGATCGGTCTATTCGTAGCTTTGGTGGGTTTCGAAACGCATCTGGGACGAATGGAACGGGTGTGAGGCTGGTGTCTTTACATGCGGGGCAACGAGAAGTATCAATTGGAAAGCAGGACGACGCAATGGACTCCACATATTCTGCAAGACGTCCGCGAATGGCATTTGACCGACACGCCGAATAATACTCGTCAACAGTTGTAACCGTTCCCTCTAACCAGATAAGCATGTGGCTGTGCAAATTGCCAGTAGAGCCCTGCGCTTCGGTAGAGGCGAAATATGCCTGTGTGATACCGAAGAGACCAACGCCAGGTTTTGAGCAACCATTGGAGAGGTCCCAGTTCAAAATTATTTCCACAATTATTTCCATGGTCCAGTCAAAATATTGAGCGCAAGGTACAGGGGATTGAGTCGCGATCATACCCAGCCTGGCCTTAGTAAACTCCAAGCACTCGCGGAGGGTATCGAGACCGGGGGCGAGAAGATGGTCTGGCATCGACCCTGCGAGGTTCGCGATACGGTAGATGTTACTGCAATCGGGTGTAATGGTGAAACAAACTGCTGGCTGGCCGAACGTCAATTGCATCGACATCACTTGAGTTCGAGCCTGCCCACGCTCTCGGTTAGATCCGTAAAAGGCACGGAGTCCTGTTTCAATCGCAGAAAGAAGGTCGCGAACCGGAGGTGTGGTAACCGGTAGTTCTGGAAGCGAGGCTCCTGAAGCAATAGCACTGCGTCTTTGTTCCAGATGATGTACGTGCTCCAGCAAGTCTTCTCGGTTGACAGTAGCAATATTCCGCATGATGCGTGGCGACAACTTGGCGCGTATATAAACGGCCTGGGTTGCCCTGTGTCGAGCAACAACATCGAAAGCCACAAGGCTAAACGACGAATGACACGCAAATCGCCTCGAGGACAGCCGCAAGCAGTGTCTTAAGTACTCTTCCAGTCCGATGGGAACAGCGCGAACCTCGTTAAGCCCACCTCTACCGTACGGAAACAGGTCGCAAAACGAGTAAACCCAGAATTCTGCATCGAAGTCGGATAAAATACCCGATGAACGCCTAACAATCACGTCGCCGTTTTCGAGAACCCGTCTAGTTAACGCAATGTCGTCTTCCATTGCAAAATCAGTAACAATTGCTGTTGTGAACTGCTCTGACGTCTCATCCGATAGACTGGTAGGGTTGACGTGGGCAGGGCGAGGCTCATTGTGCCGCATATGCGACTCATCGAGTTGCCCAGCAAGCGACGCGTTTGCCGATAGACTGGAGACGTCGTCCGCTGCTACACTGGAGCTCATCGAATGCGTTATATCATCATCGTTGTAATCCGGGCGAGTGCAATCCAGAACCACGGCAGTCGTAACAGCAAAAGACCCGACCACTGACGCATCAGTTTCTCGGACGGTTGAGTACAAGGGATTGTTTTCGTGGTACCATGACAACAGGGATTGCAGGCGGGGCACACGTACTTGATAACGCTTCATCGTTCGCGCCTTCTGTAGAGGGGTCATGCAACCAACCATCGTAACCCCGACAGTTCCGGCCGATACCACCTCCGCTGGCAGCATTGCAGCGGGCGGCGCCGGGTCCGCCCGAAAGAAGTAAGCGTGCGAACGGATGCTAGTATGTTTTCCACCTTGTACGACTGCCAAGAAACGAGTCGGCTGCGAGAGGTTCGTCATTGCGTGTTCAGTCAAACTCGAATCATCAAAATCGGAAGGCAACGTCCCCATGAACAATCCATTGGCAATCGCAAACTTCGGAGCACTCTTCAGCTTTCTCTTCGACAAATATCCAAGACAGGCTTTGCAAAACCGAAAAACCACTCGTCCGTTTTCACATACAACTCCCTTCTTAGATAGTAACATTCCTTCCAATAGCGGACTGACTCCAGAAACATCTTAATGCGCATGAAGTGCTTGAGGAAGGTTCACAGGCGGCGACAACCGAGATTTCATTGCCGCTAAAAGTACCTTGCAGCGGTCAGGAACTTTGTTCTCCAAATCGCGTTCACGGTATAAACCATCACACACACAACAACACTGGCGACTCATATAGGAATTGGACAAGCGCTCACCGCACAAGGCAGCGATCGCTTGAATTCTGGAAGCGGGGATTGCTTTATAACCCGATTGTTGTTGTTCACGAGTTTGCTCGCCGTCTCGACGTTGCCTTCGTCTCTCTCTCTCTCTGTCGTTATATTTCGGGTCATTCTGTCTGGAATCTCGTTTTCGCTTCGCTTCTCGTTGATTGAAGTCCATTGGTGTTGTTGGTCGGGAAGAATCGAGAATAAGGCCAGTAACGAGCCGAGAGAAGCCTTAGGACGGACATCCATCAGTTTCTGTCAATCCAAAGAAATGCAAAAGTAACACAAAAAAACATTTTATGTTCTTCTGGTCGTACAAAGCCTTAGATAAATTCTAAGGCTCTCGTGTACTCTGCGAAGAGGCATTTATCAAGTGTGTTAGTCAGGGCCATGATCTAAAGCGATCTCTTTGCCCGAAGCGCACCCATGAACGGTTATCACATTTCGACAGTCCATTCCACCTGCTCTGCATATATGTCTGAACCAAATTGGAAAAAAGCCTATTCGAGCAAATGAAACCGGCCAGCGCCACGCGCTCCTGCAGCTGGCGCTTCATGTCCTCCTCGCGAAGGAACATGCATATCCGGGAACATCTTGAGCACCACGGGCATCGCCGAAGCAAACTGGGCGACACTCTCGCTGGAGTCGAGCGCTAGAATGCAACAGCGAAGAAAAAATTCCTAAGCATAGCCCAGTGATCAATACACGACACAACTAGAGGTTTGGGTTGGTAGCGCCTGCGAAACCCACGAGCATATTCGAGGAATTGATCGCGTCGAGACACGTCAATCCGCGCCAGCGCCTTTTGCAAGAAAGCACTAGAGGAAATCGTAGGAAGTCGTGATGGAGGTGGGGGGAGAAGAGACCCGAAGGTGTATCTGGGTGGGAAACGGAAAGAGGATTTGGACGCGAAGGGAGACGAAGATGCGAGGAGGGGCGAGTCGTAGGCGGGGGCTAGTGCAAACGTCGCTGCACAACTTTTTTACGGCGGACGAAGGGACCTGCGCGGCGGACGAAGAAACGGGCGCGGCGACGGAGACGATTCCAGATGATGGATATACAGAGGTTTCTTGGTACGTCGGGAACGTAACGAGCGAGTGGAAGGGGACCAGGTGTGGCCGTCGTCTGGAGTGCAACGAGCGGTGTAAGAATCGAAAGCGGCGTATCGAGTGCGACAGAGACACGTGCAAAATGAAAGGCGCATGCAGCAATAGGCGGTGGGCAATGCACGAGTCGAGGCCGACATCGTTGGAGGTGCGGGATACGCGTCGTGCTGGCAAGGGAGTTTATGCTTTGGAAGCGATCGGAAAAAACGCCCTTGTGTGCGAATATGTTGGAGAAATCATGACGAGGAAGAGAAGGAGAGAAGAGCAGCGGAGCCAGGCTGTAAATATCTAATGGCGTACGCGACTGGCAAGTACGTGGACGCAAAGCACTACGGCAATAAATCTCGCTTCTTCAACCATAGCTGCGACCCGAATTGCCGAGCGGAGGAATGGACGGTGCAAGGTGTGTACCGGATCGGAGTCGTTGCAGGACGAGACATCAGTATGGGGGAGGAGATTACGTTTAATTATGGGTCGCACTATGTAATCGAGAATTGCAAGTGCAGAAAGTGTTTCAGACGGCGCTAAGGAGAGGGCCGAAGCGTGGTGCATCCCGATGTTCCAGAAGATTCGCTTGGACGAACGAGTGAATGCATCAATGTTGGAGTTGAGCATGTTGCAAAAACCGGATTAGCAATGACGTGGGAGTATTACTTTCTTTTAAAAGTAATAACGTAATAAATCGAAATTTCGATCTGCTGCCGTCCTTCAGAAGCGGTACCGGACGACGTTCCCACCCTTAAATGGCTCGAAATTGCGCGTGCGTCTGCGGGAGGAGGCTAATCGCTCATCCCGCTGCCGTCAAATCGATTGTTAAGGCTTGCCGAACTATGGCTGGGGTCCATCCGTATCTGGTGGCCGTGCCGGCGAGCACTTGCGCGTCAAATGTATGGGGAAAATAAACCACCAGCCAGCGTGCGAGATGCAAATTGCCCCTGCACACCGCCCAGCGGAAACTCTCCCGGGTACATCCTTCCCCGCGGTGACGTCGAAGAAATTGTAGCACATCGGTAGCAGCGATCATTATAGCATTGTCCACCGCGCTATTGGTGCAGCCCTCGTCACGGTTATTGTGGAGCCACGTGAGAAGCTCCAAGTTCCCCTGTGCGGCTGCGCCGTTCATGGCCCGGTATGTGCACCCTTCCGAACGATTATCATGCAACCACCGAACAATTTCGAAGAAGCCGCTAGAAGCTGCACGGTCCATTGCCTCCGATGTCGCTCCTTCTGGCCGATGCTCATGAAGCCACTGCAAAATGTCCAAGTGGCCACCCGCAGCCGCATTGTCCATTGCCGAGGACGAGCAACCCTCGTCGCGGTTTTCGTGAAGCCAGAGCACGACGCCCAGGTGCCCATGAGCTGCGGCCGAATCCATCGCTGCGAAGGTGCACCCCTCGCGTCGGTTTTCGTGCAGCCACTCGACGACAGGGAGATGGCCAGAGGCCGCCGCCCAGTCCATTGCGTTTGCGGAGGCAGACGTCTGAGAAGATAACCACTGTACGATATCAAGTCGGCCAGTCCCTGCCGCATGGTCGAATACAACAGGCCTATACAGGTGTGGCTAGTGAGCCACCAACCACTGAAGGGCTGCGAGATGTCCACCGCGCACCGCTAAAATAAACGCGCGGGGGATACACCCAACTGACTGGTTCTCGTGTAGCCATTCGAGAACAGGGACGTGCCCACCCCCTGCTGCGTTATTCATCGCCTCCGTTGTCGACCCCTCGTTGCGGTTGATGTGAAGCCAATTGAGAAGGGCAATGTTGCCCGTAGTAGCCGCGCCATCCATCGCTTCGGTGGAAGCTACGGCACCTCGAGCGTGAGCCCAACGCAAGAATTTCAAGTCGCCTCTGCGCGCCGCAAAATCCAATGTAAGCGTGATACCAGGCGGAGCGTGCTCATAGAACCACGTCGCCAGTTCCTTCCAACGGAGCCTCCGAGACAGCCTGGTTGAAAATCTCCGTTGGCCAATCACGCTCGATTGCAGTAACCCAGAGCCAGCGTGCTGCCATGTCCTGGCCTTCGCGAACGGTCGCCATCAAAAACGCGCTGTCCACTTGGAGTGGAAATCGCTCGTCCAGCCATCGAAGAATATTCACGTGGCCTTGACAGCCCGCCATCCGAAGAGCGTCAACACCCCAACACACGAAAGGAGCCTGTTCATATAACCACTCAAGAACATGCAAGTGGCGGTTGGCCGCAGCCACTTGTGGGGCCGTGCAAAGAATCATTTCGGGAAAGAAAGTAATGAATCTCTTGATGGTCTCAAGGTCACCACCGCGCGCCGCCGCATCAACCCTCTCGTTGCACACGAAGTCGAAAACGCCGTCGTCCAGCAGGCCACCACGCGCAGCAAAACGCAGCCGCAGAACGATCCCGGCGTGTCCACGTGCCATGGCAGATTCAAAACCCCAGCGGCGCAACGGGTCTAAAAACTCGGAGATGAGGTAGGCGATAGCTGGGATACCGAGCAAGGCAGGAACGTGACTCCAAACGACAAAGACGGAAACGAGGCAGGTCACCCGAGCGGAATCAAGCGGCGACCACATGGCGGTTTACCGCAGGCGCAAGGGCGGGGGCAAGTTGGGGACTGGTGGCATTTGTGAATGTGACCAATCCAACAGCGGGGTCGGAAAACCCCTCGGACGACACAAAAACGCTCGTTGCAGTTGCCAAACGCGACACCGAAGATTTTGGTCTGGTGATTAACGTGACATAATGTGTGAAACCAAGGAATCAACGTTTACGGGAAACACAAACGTTGAAGAAGAGAATTGTCGGTACCCATCCATCTTGTCCAACCAGTTCATTCACCCGACGTGACAAAAAGTGCGATACAAAAGAATCGGCGTTTACGGGAAACCCACACACTGACGAAGAGAATCGTCAAAACCCAGCCATCTTGTCCAACCAGCTAGTTCACCCGACAGCCCATTCACCAAAACGACGTTAACAGGAAACGTGCCAAAGCAGAACGCCAGAAGCAAACGTGCGGAAGTGCCCATGGATTCAACCCACCCGCCATCGCCCACGGCCCCTGCAACTAACAGCGATAGCGAAGACGACCTTCAACAAGTTGTGGCCGCGCAGCGCTCGCTACCCGAAGAAGTAATCAAGACTGTGAAGCAAGCACATCGATGGATCGGGAAACCAACAGCCCAGAAGAAAACAACGGTGACGATACTGATGTGTTTGTACGGGAAGAAAAAAATTGCTCGCGGCTGGTTCCTTTCACTGATCGATTACAAGCGCGCCGCCAACTTCGAAGAAGAGAAAGCTGGCCTGGATAGTCTGCCGTTTTCGCTCCGAAAGAAGTACTTGGTATCCGTAGCGTTATACCTCGCGCCTTTCGGCTCAAAAGAACCCACGACCATCCGAGATATACCGTATTTGGATGGTGCAGTTCTACAATGCAAGCACGTTACCGGACTCAACACGCAGCAGCCCAGCGGTATTCCAAAAGGAAACGTAAGCAGCATGGACCGAATCGAGGAAATTGTATCCTGTACGGCAAAGCCGTCAAGTGTCACCCCAGAGGTAAACACTGGAGTATTACGGGCGACCATCGACCCACTGTCAGTTATCTCTAATGATTCTGCCGGTAACCAACTTCACGAAGCCCCCGCGGAGCCCAAGACAAGCCCCACCAAAGTACCAATGGCAGAGAAGCCTGCACCGCGTTCAGACCCCACCGGCGTACCAACGGCAGAGAAGCCCGCATCGCGTTCAACAGACCCCACCGGTTCAGCTAATGCGAAAGCGCTCGGGAAACGAGCGGCTGCAGCTTGCTCAACGGAGGCGAAAAAAGCGCGCAAGAATTAGGACCCACACGTGCAGCGACCGACCACCCGGTGGCTACGGCCGTGAAGGCGGCACCCGCGAGAATCAAATGACCAACACGGAGAAGACACGCGCCCCAACGAGTGCTTAGCACCATTTCATTGCTCCATAGTCAAGTAAAAACATCTTCTAATGAAACAGCTCATGTTATCTGGTATTTCACTGGATAGCAGTTTTTTTTTTCATGCGCGGCTAGTGCTATTGTTTAGCGCTCCAAGCTTGGAGCGCTTGGACGGCAGCGCCTTGCCCTTGCGCTGCATCTGTATCCGTGGCAGGAAGGATGAGTGAGCACTAATCAAGAGCACTAGCCGCGCATGTCAAAAGATCCACCAGGTCTAGTATTCTATCTAGCTCTACTGCATTCACACGTGCAACATTACCTTTACCTCCGCGCATGTCAAAAGATCCACCAGGTCTAGTATTCTATCTAGCTCTACTGCATTCACACGTGCAACATTACCTGTGTAAACGTATGATCCGGACGAAACAGGTAACATTCTCAACAAATATAATCTTTTGAGGGTACTAAATTTGCATGAAAGCCCATAAGCACAATCATCAGACATCATGATCGGATTTTGAAGGGTATTGCATTCTATATAATAGCACCTCGAGTGGCATCCCTTCTTACCTCTGAAATAAATTTCAGAGAATTCTTTTTATTTTGCGAGGAAAATTGGGTGGCACAATTGAGTCCAAGGAAATTTGCAAGCTTCTGAAAGGACACTTCTACACGGTGCAGGAGGCTGGATGGATGGATGCGGCGGGATGGAAATTTTATAATAAAAACCTCCTAAAGTATGAAATCGATGGCCCAGCGCTGCTCCTTGTGGACAACTTTGACAGCCACGTGTCGGAGCAAGGGGTACGCGTTGTGGCAGAAGAGGCCTGTGCTACTGTTGTCCCGTTACCCCCAAAGAGCACCTCCGTCTGCCAGCCACTAGACGTGGGGGTAATGGGACCACTTAAAGCCCGCATAAGAGGTGGCTACATCCCAAAAAGGGGTCTTTCGGCTGCTGAAAAACGTCTTAAAGCTATCAAAGCTACAATTAAGGCGTGGGAAGAGTTTCCAGAAGAGCTAGTAATTCGTAGCTTTAAAACGGCAATTGCAAGGATCGAGTCAATGACAGTCTAATCGATTAATAAAATGGCGTTTTTATATTTTCTTTGAAGTTTGTATTGGCCAATCAGCGCCGCGGCCTGCGATCCGATTGGTCCGGGTTTTTGTGTCGTTGTCTGTACTGACTTCTACATCAGTGGTTTCACGGCTTCAGGCGGACTTTCATCGACTCTTGGACTTAGGCAACGGTGAAAACCGCTGCTAGAGACGGAACATCTCGTACTTGTGCATAGTATAAAAGCTATTGCACAGCGGAGGGCATGCTCACACTCGACGCGCTCATGCCGGTGATGGAACGTACAGGATCGTGCTCTCTACCGAGCAAAAAAACAAACTGAGTGTATTCAACTTAGAACTAGATCGAGCATGTGGCCGCCTGAAGGCTGGACGTGTGGCAGTCTCTGTATACATTTACCCCCGGTCTGTATACATTGTCGTTTACCGCGACACTTATCTGCGGATGTATACTGCGTCACCTCTGAGTACGCACGCAGATCACTCCCCCTCCAACGGAGGTAAGTGATGCCTCTACTTACCAGACCGCTTCTTGCCGGATCGGTACAGGGTTGACGGGTCGATGTGGGAATCTGGCGACGACTCATAGCAGCGAGCGACTCCAGCAGCTTTTGGCGCTCGGGGTCTGAAGGTCCGCTTCAATAAACGCCTGGAACAGCACGGGCACATCCTCGCGAATAGCCTCAACTGGTGTCCAGGATGCCTCAAGCTCATCCAGGCCGTACCAATTGGCTTGAACCTCCCAGCGATGGGTAGCCGGGCTGAGCCGGATAGAGCGAAGAGCTTCAACCAGGTGACCGCCCTCACCGTGAATGGCTTGCTCCACAATAGATTCCTCTAGGCCACGACTGGCGTGGTCTCGATATAACTGCAGCCTTGAAGCGTGGGGCAGAGACTTGGCAAACGGCTCGACGAGATCTTGCACCTCGAACGTGTAGTCATTGACGGCGCAAACGATCCGTTTCGGTCCGCGCCACATTATGGCAATCTTGTTCTCACTGCGACCGGTAGCTGTAGCCGTGAGAACGAAGTCCCCTTCGCCGAACTTGTGCAGCGTGACGCTTGTTTTGTTTGCTGGCCCTTTGTAGTTCTACTCGTCTGGGCGCACTTGAACTCGAACAATAGCTTAGCCTTTTTCCGCCACCCTTTTAGTGTACCCAACGGAATATCAAGCGCCCGAGCGGTGGATTTACATCCGTCCACAGCAACCCGCTCGAGCGCTTCCCGCCGGGCATTTCCCAAAAGGTGGACCCTGTCCGGATAGCACTTTCCCAAAAGGTGGACCTTCCTAAATTAAAGCTTTATTGAGGTACAGGGCACCACTCACTTCTGTTCTCGAATGAACGCGGCCACCGCTGCAGCGTTGCGGTTCTTTATCAGGAGAACAGCACCTTCACCGCGAGGTCGGCGTCAACATAGCTGAGAGCAGCAGTTCACGACGTGGGCGGCGGGCGGCAAGGCGACGGAGGGCAGCAGCTGAAAGCCAAGATCGAAGACGTTTATACTATTTATGGTGCTTGTAGGTGTGGAGGGTACCTCCTTCGCACCAGAGGGAGTCGAGAGGTCTTGCCTACTTTATTTTTTCTTGGTTTATTTTTATGTCTTTTGGGTGGCGTTTTTGGGTGATTAAAAAAAATACATGAACTGTACCCAGTATATACTACATGTGTGTGTGTGTGTGTGGGGGG